>SJYV01043467.1:0-10495 GCA_006410875.1 Neotragus pygmaeus | reverse complement strand
CAAAGAAAGGCAATGCCAAAGAATGCTCAAACTACCGCACAATTGCACTCATCTCCCATGCTAGTAAAGATATCCACTACTCTTGCTTAATCCTATAAATTAGTACTGTCAGATATCACCTTTCTTTTTCAGCCATTTATCATCAGCAAACATGATCTAGTCTTCCTTGTTTCAGATATATTTTCTTACAAAACAAGTTACTATCAAATGAGTTTTTGAAGTCTTCTCACATATATACCTTCACATGAACTTTGTTAAAACTTGGTAATCAGCATTGGACAGAAATGATTACTGTGCTTTACACAGAAAAAGAAAGCTCTGAAAGTCTAAGGAATTAACTCAAGGTAATAGAGCTGTAGGTGGCAGAGCAGAACTGAAGATCAGATATCAGTACTGCAAGTTCAGTTCAGTTCAGTTCAGTAGCTCAGTCATGTCCGACTCTTTGCGACCCTGTGAATCGCAGCACGCCCGTCCTCCCTGTCCATCACCAACTCCCGGAGTTCATTCAGACTCACATCCATTGAGTCAGTGATGCCATCCAGCCATCTCATCCTCTGTCGTCCCCTTCTCTTCCTGCCCCCAATCTCTCCCAGCATCAGGGTCTTTTCCAATGAGTCAACTCTTCACATGAGGTGGTCAAAGTGTTGGAGTTTCAGTTTTAGCATCAATCCTTCCAATGAACACCCAGGACTGATCTCCTTTAGGATGGACTGGGTGGACCTCCTTGCAGTCCAAGGGACTCTCAAGAGTCTTCTCCAACACCACAATTCAAAAGCATNCAACTCCCGGAGTTCATTCAGACTCACATCCATCGAGTCAGTGATGCCATCCAGCCATCTCATCCTCTGTCGTCCCCTTCTCTTCCTGCCCCCAATCTCTCCCAGCATCAGGGTCTTTTCCAATGAGTCAACTCTTCACATGAGGTGGTCAAAGTGTTGGAGTTTCAGTTTTAGCATCAATCCTTCCAATGAACACCCAGGACTGATCTCCTTTAGGATGGACTGGGTGGACCTCCTTGCAGTCCAAGGGACTCTCAAGAGTCTTCTCCAACACCACAATTCAAAAGCATTAATTCTTCGGTGGTCTTCAAAAAAATAGGTTAAGTTCACTTTCACTTTCAAAAGTATAGGTGGTGCACACTGGCATAGACCTACTACTGTTTTATCAGCCACACATTTTTCCACAGTTACTCTTCTGCCAAGCTCATATTTCTCTGTTTTATTCACATCAATGTGAGAGATCTATCACATAGCCTGCTATAATAGAAACACAGCAGCTCTAGGACATTCTTCTCGATCCTGTTATAGTTACCTTTTGCTGAATCTCAGTAAACACCATTGCTCTATTCAATTATATCAAGTATTCACTTCTCAAAAATCTGAAGAATCTATTTTTAAAGTAAATTAGGCATTTTACATCCAACTTGTTCAGATTTTCCTGTGCAGATTTCCATAGTTTGTAGAAACCATATGCACATACGGAATTGGAGAGTTATCAGCTTCCCATGCTCCAGGGAAATGGGGCCAGAAACACTTTAAAAAGTTAATCACAGGTACAAACTTCCAAAAAGATAAATAAGTCTTGGGGATGAAATGTACAGCATGGTGGCCATAGGTAACAATATTTTTTTGTGTATTTCAAAGCTGCTCAGAGCGTAGATCACAGAAGTTTTCATCAAAGGTAAAAAACAAACAAACTGTAACTGTGTGGTGATGGGTGAGAACTACACTTACTGTGGTGATCACTTCAAAATATAGACATGTATCAAATCATTCTTCTGGACATCTAAAACCAGTGATGTCATGACGATTAGATCTCCAAAAAAAGTTAATGGTAATACCTCCACAAACATCCATATGATAAGGGAGTTGAAGCAGATCAATCCTAAACTAATGCAAATCCCCCAAAAGTCAACCAAAGAGGCATCACGTTCAAAATATGGCCAAACAGCAGAACACAATTTATTTAAGTATCAACAAGTATGTTTTTAATATAAATAAATTAGAAACAACATTTTATCAACTTGTACAGTACAGATGTGTGTGTTGTGTGTGTTTAGTTAGTTACAGCACACATACATAGAAGCCAACAGAAACAACTATCTCAAGGAAAAAAATAGGTTATTAATATTTAAGCCCTTCTCAATCAATATTTACAATTTAGATATAAGCAGACTGTACTTTTAGACCAAAGTGCTCTTTCCAGTTAATCATCCTAAAACCATGGGAGTTAAAGTAGTAGGCACAGTTAAAAGCCACCATTCAAAAATAATAATAACAAAATTTGGTTTTTGACCTAAATAGATTAAACAAAATGAAAACTGAGCCAATCCTGAATGGTTTTTTCCAACAAAGGTGCTTAAAAAACAAGCAAAGAAAACAAGATACAGTAAGATCATCTCTAAAGTAGAAAGTGTAGATTTAGTTTTTAACATAAAAGGCCTGTTTGCTGGTTAATACCCTTATCTTGTTTCCTTTTAAACTATGTATCACAATGGCTTGAAGTGTCATATTGCATTTTTATAACAACCCAAATGGAATCACTTTATTAATTGTGAGCTAGATAATGGCAAGCATGTTCCCAGATGATGTTTTAAACAAGGCAAAATATAAAATAAATATTATCTTCTCTTTACCCTCACTTCCTTTTCCTCTTCCTCACTCAGGATGAGACTCTAAATATGACCAAATAAGAAAGTTACTGTTTATATTAAAATTTCACTCATACTTGAACATCACCTTAAAATTTTACTTTCTCCACAATTATCACAATCAACAATGATGTTTCTATATCTGAATGCTTACACTATTACCTGTACCACGGAAAACTATTCTATAGACTTTCAGGTGCTAGTCTTGCCTCTTCATTAAGAACATAATATGCTCAAGGATATGCACTAAACTTCTTTTGGATTCCTATAATACTTAGCTGATCACATAATTTTATAAATTTACTGATCAATGTAAAATATTGAATACCAACTATATGCAAAAAGTCACTGTTCTAGGCAATGAAAATATCTGACTTTCCACAAGAATTAAAAAGTGTGAAGCTGATGAAAGACATGGGTAAAAAATGAGTCACATAAGAGAGAAATTTAGGAATCTATATCAGTAACTTCAGATATGCAGATGACACCGCCCTTATAGCAGCAAGTGAGAAGAACTAAAGAGCCTCCTGATGAAAGAGAAAGAGGAGAGTGAAAAAGTTGGCTTAAAGCTCAACATTCAGAAAACTAAGATCATGGCATCTGGTCCCATCACTTCATGGGAAATAGATGGGGAAACAGTGGCTGACTTTATTTTGGGGGGCTCCAAAATCACTGCAGATGGTGACTGCAGCCATGAAATTAAAAGACGCTTACTCCTTGGAAGGAAAGTTATGACCAACCTAGATAGCATGTTAAAAAGCAGAGACATTACTTTGTCAACAAAGGTCCATCTAGTCAAGGCTATGGTTTTTCCTGCGGTCATGTACGGATGTGAGAGTTGGGACTATAAAGAAGGCTGAGTGCAGAAAAATTGATGCTTTTGAACTGTGGTGTTGGAGAAGACTCTTGAGAGTCCTTTGGACTGCAAAGAGATCCAACCAGTCCATTCTGAAGGAGATCAGCCCTGGGTATTCATTGGAAGGACTGATGCTGAAGCTGAAGCTACCAATATTTTGGCCACCTGATGCAAAGAGCTGACTCATTTGAAAAGACTCTGATGCTGGGAAAGATTGAGGGCAGGAGGAGAAGGGGACGACAGAGGATGAGACGGTTGGATGGCGTCACTGACTCAATGAACATGAGTTTGAGTGAGCTCTAGGAGTTGGTGATGGACAGGGAGGCCTGGCATGCTGCGATTCATGGGGTTGCAAAGTCAGACAAGACTGAGCGACTGAACTGAACTGAATATGGTCCAGACAACAGGAGCAAGTCTCACTCAGCTAAAAGCAGTGAACTTAATACATGTTAGAAATATTCTCTTGATATTTTGTTAGGAGCCAGAGGAAGCACTAAACCCAACTCCAACCTAACGGGGAGGAACTACTTTGTTAAGTGGAAGTGATGAGCACTTTTGGAAGATGGGAGTCACAGCACAGCTGATACGAAGAAGGGGACCGAGCACAGTGAGGTAAGCGCTCTTTCAGAGCTCTGAGAAAAGACAGGCAGGACAGCGAAAGAGTGCTTAAAAAGGAGAGAGATGACTCAAGATGTCTGCAGGCTCATAAGTTAAATTATTAAAGTCAGTCATGCATAAGCTGATAAGCTGCCTTAAGAACATCTGGAAGCATGATAACTACAGAATAAAAGAAATTCATCACCGAAAGGCATGTTATTTGACCACTTACTGTCTCTACAGAGCTGACTCATTCTAGGCAATTTTTCTGATTTTGATTAGACTTTGAAGGGTCAGAATAGAACAGCATTCCTCTAGATAAAATATTGTAATTTGTAATTAAGTGGTGCCAAAGGCATTGGCACAACTTTTACCTTGCAATCTAACTGGAAACCAAACTGGCTCAACTGGCAAAAATACAGGGGACAATATATAATTAACGTGTGTCTATATTCAAGCAAGTAATATGACATGCAAAAGATCAAATTAGTTTATCGAGTGGACCTAGTAGGATGTTACAATTTATCAAACGCTGAGACTCCATGAGAGCTCATGTTAAATTCTTCCACTGAAAACATCAAATTTAAAAAGCTATAGTTCTTCTATATGTTTTATAAATTTGACTTACTCTTTTAGTCACAAAAAAAAAAAAGAGAGCATGAAGACTTCCTAAAGTATTTTAGCGGATTTTAGAGTCTAGGTCAAGACTTCTGGGCAAACGGCTTAGTGAATCTTACAAAGGGAAACGCTTTCGTGCATGCTTAGTTGTCAGTGCTGGCTCTCTGCAACCCCACGGACTGTGGCCCGCCAGGCTCCTCTGTCCATGGGGACTCTCCAGGCAAAAATGCTGGAGTGGACTGCCATGCCCTCCTCCAGGGGATCTTCCTAACCCAGGGATTGAACCCAGGTCTCCCACATTGCAGGTGGATTCTTTACCATCTGAGCCACCAGGTAAGTCTTTTAGAAATAAAGAAAACCACTGTTGATTATACATTTAATTACTCTGAAGTTTTATGAATTTTCAGATCAGACACACATTAATCAAAAATACATAAAAACAAATAAAAATAATTTAATGTTTTAGATAATCCACAGTATCAATGTTTATATTGTTCATAATCAACCAAAAAGTACGCGTTGAGTATTATAAAGTAATAATCCAACTAGCAACAATTAACATGGTAGAACTGAATATAGAGGACCTTTATAACTGGCAGTAGTCTGGTCCTAAAGAAAGATTCATCCTCAGAGTTTATAAAATATAATTTATATGATCCTAATCTTAGTCAAAATCTTCAAAACATGGTACTAACCATAGATTTACAGACTTATTTTAGCATTTATCTATTTTCTGACTGTATTAAGACATTTAAATATATTAATATTTTGATATACAATGCATTTGGATTTAAATTATACCAAAGCTTGTGCTATAAGTGTCTGCATAATTGTAGGAGGAATATTTCAGAAATATTTCTTCTTTTTATGATGCCATCATAGGCCTAAATTTAGAAACAGAAAACTATAAAACTTCTATAAAATTTTTGCAACTTTAGGATATGCAAATATTTACTTAGTAAACAAAGACCATGAATCATTAAGGAAAAACACAATTAACTGGACTTGATGAAATGAAACTTTTGTTCATAAGACATATTGTTAAAAAATGAAAAGGCAAATCATGCTGGGGGAAAAAACTTGGAAAACATGTATTTGATGGAGGACTCGGGTTCAGAATATATAAAAGAACTACAACTCAAGAAAAAGCTGTAAAATAAAGTAAAAATTAAAAATTAAAAAAAAAAAAAGCTGTTAACAGACATTGCACAAAAGATATGTCATAGCAATAGACACACCCCGCCATGGCCAAAAGCTCAAAGGAGCTCAGCATTACTAGTCCTCGAGAAATAACAATTGAAACCACAATGAAATACCACTGTACTCTCACTAGAATGAGTTAAATAAAAAGCCTGAAAATACCAAGGGTTTGGGGGATGTACAGAAACTGAAACTTTCATACACTGGTGATGGAAATTCTAAATGATACAACCACTTTGGAAAATCTGTTTGACAGCTTCTTACAAAGTTAAATATATACTAACTATATGAACCAGCAATTCTACTCCTAGGTATTATCCAAAAGAAATGAAAACATATGTCTCTGCAAAACTTATACAAGCATGTTCATGGTGGCTTTATTCATACAGGCCAAAAATGGGGAAAAAAATAAATGTCTAATAACAGATGAATGGTAAAACCAAAAAAGGAATGAACTACTATTACACATAAAAACATTATTTGGATGGATTTCAAAAGCATTATACTGAGGAAAGAAAGCCATTCAGAAAAGACTATCTGCTCCAAACTGCATTTGTATGAAATTTTAAAACAGGCAAAACTTATCTAAGGAAGTGGTTCTCACTTGGGGAATTTTGCCCTCCCCTTCCTCGGATGGTGCTGGTAACATTTTTTGACTGTCACAACTTGAGGAATGGGGGCTGGGTGGTTGCTTCTGTTATGCAGTGGACACAGAGGCCAGCAACGCTGGTAAACATTCTAGAATGTACAGGACACTAACACAGCAAAGAATTAGCAGGCCCCAAATGCCAACAGTGCCCAGGTCCAGGCTGGAAAATCGCTTTCTACTGTGGTCAGTGACGGGCTTGAGATACCGAACGCAAATGAAAATGAAGGCGTTCTGGGGACAATAAAAACGTCCCCAGACATTTATTTGTAGTAGTAAATTTGTTTTCCAAAATTCACCATGCTGTACACTTCAAATGGGCACATTTTATTGTATGCAATTTCCCCTCAAGGTTGATGGTAAAAATTATAGCCTATCAAGTAATATAAAACTACAAAAACACTTTAATCCAATTTTTGCTTTTAAACGTATATGCATAGAAAAAAAAACAGAAAAGGCAAGTATTATTGGTTGGATTATGGATAACTCTGATTTTTTCCCCCCTACTGCTCATCTGTTTTGTATTCACTTGAAAATATATTATATTATGTAATAATGTACTTTTGAGTTATACCCAAAACAGGTCCAAATAAACTATGGAAGAGCACAACTGCACATGAATATTTGATTATAGCTAAATTCTGATTTATGATCACAAGACTGAAGTTATTTCAAGAAACTATAAAAATGTATAATGCAAAGGCATTTACAAGTCAACTTTTACTTTAAAACACAGCTATATTTAGAGCCTAAATTATAACTTTCTGTACAAAAAAGTTTTTAACAGAAATTTTCACTACAGTGATTCCACACAATAAGGTAGGCTGAAAAGATTAATAAATTCTTTGAAATTAAATAAAATAATGTTATAAAGGAATAACGTATTTCATTATATGTATGCTGCGATTCATGGGGTCGCAGAGAGTCAGAAACGACTGAGCGACTGAACTGAACTGAACTGATACAGTAGAAAAACACAGCAGATACAATTCAATTATGTTCAATAACAGGCCAGGGACTATACAAACTGTGAGTAATAAAAAGATGTCCCTCAAGAAGCTGACTATCTAATGGAGAGAAACGATACTGTTAATAAATTAAAAAGAGTTAAAGGCAATGGTTGAGGTTTGAAAGTAGTACAATGAAAAGAATCAAACAACTAAGCCTTGGTAGTGTGGGAAGTATTTACAAAGATGACAGTTGAGCTGGGTCTTGAGGAAGTAGTAAGAGCTTTATCAGGTGAAAATCATTATTAGACACTTCAAAAATCTTAAAACAAACAAACAAAAGCCAATTGCCTAACAATTTTGTTACACTGCTCTTTTGTTACATTTTATGGTCTTAAAGGTCAGCAACAGAAAAACCAGTTTCGAGAAAAGGAAGATAATCCTACAATACTGAGCAAGGAAGTTATAACTGCTGAGAAAATTTCATATTCAAGAGAGAAGACTGCTTTGGATCTACCTTGATGGAAAAAGGCACTCTTTGCAGTTTAACTACATCTAACTAAGTCACATGTAAGTTAGGGAACTGTGGTATTGGAGAACATCTCAACCAGATCCAACCTAAAGGAGATCAGTGCTGAATATTCACTGGAAGGATTGATGTTGAAGCTGAAACTGCAATACTTTGGCCACCTGATGCGAAGAACTGACTCAGAAAAGCCCCTGATGCTGGGAAAGATTGAAGGCGGGAGAAGGGGACGACAGAGGATGAGATGGTTGGGTGGCATCACCAACTCAATGGACATGAGTTTGAGCAAAATCTGGGAGTTGGTGATGGACAGGGAGGCCTGGTGTGCTGCCATTCATGGGATCAGACATGACTGAGAAGACTCAGACATGACTGAGAGACTGAACTGAAGTGAAATTAGGCGATCTCAGTCTTTGGAACCACTTAAAAGTACTGACAAAAAACCATTAGTTCGGCTACAATTTTAAATGTATTTTAATATGTGTGAGCAAATTTCAGTTGGCCTCACATAACACATTGAAAACCTCATATGGCCAGTAAGGGAAAATCTAAGATGCCTCTTAAGGATAGGTACTGGGACTCCAATATGCATCCTCGGCAGTACGTTTTAAACACATAAATGCTTATAAATACACGATGAATGAGGTACAAGAGCACTCTACACAGTTAATGATTACAACGAGACAGAAAAGTTAATTCTTAAACTTCCGAAAAGAAAAAAGCCTACAAGGGACTGAGACCAGGAGGTAACACTGCAGGGAGAACCTGCCTACTCTGCTCCTTCAGTTCACTTCAGTTCAGTTCAGTCGCTCAGTCGTATCCCTTGCGACCCCATGAATCGCAGCAGGCCAGTCTTCCCTGTTCATCACCGACTCCCAGAATTCACTCAAACTCACCATCGAGTCGGTGATGCCATCCAGCCATCTCATCCTCTGTTGTCCCCTTCTCCTTCTGCCCCCAATCCCTCCCACACAGTCTTTTCCAATGAGTCAACTCTTCCCATGAGGTGGCCAAAGTACTAGAGTTTCAGCTTTAGCATCATTCCTTTCAAAGAACACCCAGGACTGATCTCCTTTAGAATGGACTGGTTGGATCTCCTTGCAGTCCAAGGGACTCTCAAGAGTCTTCAAAAGCATTAATTCTTCGGCGCTCAGCTTTCTTCATAGTCCAACTCTCACATCCATACACGACTACTGGAAAAACCATAGCTCTGCTCCTTAGACTTCCTATAATTCTGGACACCCACTGAAATTAAGGAACCGAAAGTGAATGAAACTGAGTTTATTTAAACTGAACAAATTTTACGCAGCAGAAGATGCAACTTTTGAGCAATCAACTCAACTCAAAAGCAAAGGTTCTTCGAGTGGATCTGGCTTCGGGGAGAGAGCAACAACATTTCCTATTCTTCTCTCTTGACTTGGAGTCAAATAATTACTGCGAACAGCATAAGGAACACTGTTTCCAGTAGTGGCGATTCAGGAGATGGGAGAGAATGGAAAAACGATTAAAGCGATAAACCAAGGTTGCAAGGGAGTCTTCTGGGGTCACGAAGTAGCCGGTGAACCAGAAACCCTTGATATTTAATAGATGTCGACACCAATAGTGGGACCAGGAGCCGGTGCAAGTCCAGCCAAGGGCTGGAGGCAGGCAGGGAGAAAACAGTCGCTGCCAGATCCTTTGGCCTCCACCGTACGAGACCACCGCCCGCCCCCCGCCCCAACCCTCTAGCTGAAGCGCTCCCAGTACTCAGCACCAGCCCACAAGCACTCTCCCCACAATAACCTCCCACAACCCCAACAGCCCAGCCGGAGCGACAGCGCCGTCGTTCACTTACTGAGCTGTCCCCCACCGGACGTCGTACTCGGCTCCCGACCTCCTGCGCCTCCAAGGCCGGCTGCCCCGGGGACCCCCGGCGCCCCGGTCCCCGGCGGGGTCCCGCTCTGCCTCTCGAAGTTGCCAGGGTTGGAGAAGTAGTCCCGCAGCCGAGGGAGCTCCCGGCCGCTCTCCAGCAGCTCGGTGTGCAGCTCCAAGGCGGTCAGCAGGTACTGATCGCGCAGCAGCTGGGCCGCGATCGCATCGATTGACAGGCGGGCCGGGGTCTCCCCAGGGCCCCCCAGGGCCGCCGCCGCCGCCTCCCCGGGGAGCCCCGCTCGGGCACTGCTCCCCACGGCCACTGGGTCCTGGGGCGACAGCGAGTCCGCGGAACCCGGGTCTAGGCCGCCCCCGGCACCCAGCCGAAGTCCTGCCCGCCGCTCGTCGGTCGCCGAGACCTCGTCCTCGTCCTCGTCCGAATCGCTGAGGAAAGGGTTCACGCCACCGCCGCCACCTCCAGGCGCCATCGCCGCCATCTTACACTGTCAGGAGTGTGGGCGCCTCCCTGTCTGGCTCTGACAGGCCGCGGCCTGAGTACCCGCTCAGCCTCAGCGGGCACCGCTCGCTTCCGCAGCCCCGGCCT
>SJYV01043466.1:0-12471 GCA_006410875.1 Neotragus pygmaeus | reverse complement strand
GGACTGTGAAGAAACCTGACTGCCGAAGAATTGATGCCTTTGAACTGTGGTGTTGGAGAAGACTCTTGAGAGTCCCTTGGACTGCAAGGAGATCCAACCAGTCCATTCTAAAGGAGATCAGTCTTGGGTGATCTTTGGAAGGTATGATGCTAAAGCTGAAACTCCAGTACTTTAGCTACCTCATGCGAAATGTTGACTCATTGGAAAAGACTCTGATGCTGGGAGGGATTGGGGGCAGGAGGAGAAGGGGACGACAGAGGATGAGATGGCTGGATGGCATCACCGACTCGATGGATGTGAGTTTGAGTGAACTCCGGGAGTTGGTGACGGTCAGGGAGGCCTGGCGTGCTGGAAATCATGGGGTTGCAAAGAGTCAGACACAACTGAGCGACTGAACTGAATGTAAGAAAAGGTCTTCCCTCGTGGCTCAGACAGTAAAGAATCTGCCTGCAATGTAGGATAACAGGGTTTGATCCCTGGGTGGGGAAGATCCCCTGGAGAAGGGAATGGCAACCCACTCCAGTATTCTTGCCTGGAGAATTCCAGGGACAGAGGAGGCTGGCAGATTACAGTCCATGGGGTCACAAAGAGTCGGACACGACTGAGTGACTAATACAAAAAAGACTTTAAAAATTAAGCATTCAGGCCAAAGTCCACCGAAAAATGAATGCCAGGTTAGGTGGCAAACATGGATTGCATGTGAGCTGAGGCCACACCCATTCCTTTCACTATTTCCTCTGTTCTAGAATCCAGAGAATTGTAACCACCAACATAATATACCTGATTTCAGCCCAAGCCTAATTTTCAAATGGAAAACATGCATTATACTACTTTCATTAATCATTTTAAAATCTTCACTTTTGAAAAAATAAAGTCTTTTTTATCCTAGTGGCTTCAACAGTGCGCTAAGTCACTTCAATCGTGTCCAACTCTTTGTGACACTATGAACCATAGCCCACCAGGCTCCTCTTGTCCATGGGATTTTCTAGGCAAAAGTACTGGAGTGAGTTGCCATTTCCTTCTCCAGGAGATCTTCCCAACCCGGGGATTGAACCCCAAGCTCTTACATCTCCTGCACTGGCAGGTGGGTTCTTTACCACTAGTGCTACCTGGGAAGCCCAGTGGCTTCAAAGGAACTCTTAAACATACAGGAACTCTCTTAAGGTTGCTATAACCCAACTGACGAATATTTTACTCTCTTTGATGAAGCAGTAGTTTTGTACCACTCAGCTCTGACAAATGTGGTATGAAGTAGACATTTTAAATGGATTGGAAATTTCTGTGATTTTTTTTCCCCCTGGACCTTAGCAAATGACCAAACTTGGACTTTTCAGGCTAGAGTACAAATTGAAATAATCTGATAACAATTTAATCCATGATTTACTGCACAACTTACGGTGCTTACTGCTGGAGACATGGTTTTAGTAACTGAGCGACTGGAAACAAGCCAGATAATGATATGTTAATAAAACGATTAAGGAAGTGGGAACAGAAGAGATGGTCCTTCCGAGATGTACACTGCAGACTCTAACTGAAGAATGGATGTGCACAAAGTGCAAAAAAGACTAGAGTCAATTATAAAGTGTGGGGGGGGTGAGCGCCCTGGTTACCCATCTAAAGGGGTAGAGACCCTCCTCTGCGCTTTGTGTTCAGCTACCAACAAGGGAGATGGTGCAGCTGGACACCAGCTGTAAGCCTGTTCTCCAGTGTTCAGGTTGAAGTTCCAACAATCCTTCCTGGTTTCGCTCACGTTGGTATTACCTGGCCTTCCTTATGAATGTTAGACACCAAACAAGAAGCCCAACGGCTGGTGATTCCAAGAAGCCACACTCTGTACACCAATACAGAAACAGCCACTGGAAGTCAGGCAGTGCTGTCTGTCACCCTGGCCAAGCAAGCTTCTTATCCTCTCCTGGCCTCAGTTTACTCCTCTGTAATATGGACAATATAATAGCCCTTTTGCAGAACTGTGAAAATTAAATGCGATAGTCTCTAAAGCCCTTGACACAATGTCA
The DNA here is from genome assembly GCA_006410875.1 of Neotragus pygmaeus. Taxonomy (NCBI): domain Eukaryota; kingdom Metazoa; phylum Chordata; class Mammalia; order Artiodactyla; family Bovidae; genus Neotragus; species Neotragus pygmaeus. The sequence continues at coordinate 10,456 of SJYV01043466.1, read as the reverse complement.
GTGTCAAGACTTGCTGGTCTTGACAGAGTTGAAATACACAGACTTGGCAACTACCTAAGGTCAAATCCAGGCTTCCCCAGTGGCTCAGTGGTAAAGAATCTGCCTGCAAGGGTGAGACAAGCATACGATCCCTGGGTTAGGAAGATTCCCTGGAGAAGTAAATGGCGACCCACTCTATTACTCTGGCCTGGGAATTTCCATGGACAGAGGAGCCTGGTGGGCTATAGTCCAAGGGGTCACAAGGAGTCGGACACGACTGAGTAAACAGCGACAACAAAGTCAGACACAGCGACACAGCCAGGACAGAGCCCTCCGGCGTGTATTTGCCTCCAAGTTCTCTACTTTGTGGGAGTGACGCTTCTCAACCAAGCAGTTAGCTGAGGCCAAGGTGTCATCAGCTGTTTATCCGGCGTCTGGGTTAACGGTGCTTTGTCCCCATCCCCTCCAGCAGCGAAGGAGGCCATCACAGAGCAGTGGGCATCCCGTGTTTCATCAACAGGTGCCAAGAGAAACAGCGCCAAGCGCTTGGTCAGGCCGGCTCCTAAGTCAACCCTCCCGGATGGTCCCGAATCTGGAACGCGTCCCAGGGGAGCGCGGGGCAGAAGAAGCCAGAGGCGGCTCTTCACGAGTGACCTGCCCGCCGGCAAGCGCGGATGGCAGACCCCAAGGCGGGACGGCGGGCAGCCTGGGTCGGGGGCGCAGCCGCACGTGCTCTGAGGCGTGCCGGCGCCACTTCATTCAAACAGGCCCCTACCGGCCACCCTGCGCGTGCGACCCCCAGTCCTCGGCCGCCTCGCGCTCCCGGCACCGCTCTACTGGGGAAGGGAGGTGCCCGCATGCCTCGGTCTCAGCAGAAGAGGCAGGCGCCCTCCCCTTCGGGTACCTCCCCCTCGGGGAAGGGGACGGGGGAGGCGGCCCAAGCCCCCCGCGCCGCTGCGGGGTCGCCTGCCCGGGAGCCCCGGGCAGCACCGCCGGCCGCACTCACCGAGCGTGGCCACCGTGCCGGCCTCGAAGAGCAGGCAGTCCCTGCGGCCGCGCGCCTCCAGCAGGACGCTGCTTTCCCCCGAGGCCTCCAGCCGCCGGAGCAGCCGCAGCGCCTTGCTCAGAGCCATCAGCGCGCGGCCCGGCGCAGCTCCCCGAGCACCCGCAACTTCCAGGAGTTTCACTTTGCGGCCCCGCCGCGGGCCAGGCGCAGGCTCCTCCCTGCCGGTTCCGCGGCCTCCGACCGGCCCGCCTCCGCCGCGCCCGCGCGCGCCGCCCCGGGCAGGTGAGGGCGCGCGGCCGCCTCCCCGCCGCCCGGTCCGCAGCCCCCAGCCTCGTCAACTCGTGGGTCTCCTGCTTTTGCCCTCTGTTCTCCTCCACTGCCCTCCTATTCACTCTCTTCTTCCACACCCCCCTCACCCCCGAGGAAAAAAAGGAAGAAAACCCTTCAGTCCCAATGAGCCAGCCAACAGCGAGATCCAAAATGTGCCAACACTTGGAACATCTCTGTCCCGTTAGTTACTGTTTGCGGATCTGTGTTTTAAAAAGTTCCAGGGGAGAACTGCATATCCAGGCAGGGAGCTCAGCCGAGCATGTCTGTTTGAAGTTAGTTACACCGAAGCCAAAAGGGAAAGGGAGTTTGTCTTCACAATTTCCTTAACTGTCCTACGTGAGTGGCATTGTTAGATTTCAGAGTAACTAAGCACCCCTCCACCCCACGTGGTTTCCCCTCCTGCTGTCCACCCAGCCTACTTTGTTTGGACTCCTATTTGCTATTAATTGGCAGCGTTAATGACATTAATTGCATATAGCATATTGGTTTGAGCAAAGCGAATCTCTCTCTGTCTCAGAAGAGGAAATGCTCAGTAGGAAGTATGAAATGTTACCCATTGATTCCCGAGGAAAACAAATGCGGTTAGACGTGTCCATTCCCCCTGCCCCCGGCCCCCAACCAGCGATGTTTACTTTCCTCACAGGCTTAACTGAACTTGAAAAGATGAGGGAAGTCCATAGTGGCAAGATTTAATTGTTTTGACATGGGCAGTTTTATTTTTTATACAACATAGCATTTAACCTGTAGTTTCCATCGAGTTGTTAAGGAGATATTTAAACAAGCTATTCCCTTAGAAAGCTTCACTTGCACTATTGCTTGTTTCCTTTATTCAGTAGGGACCGCAGAATTGTCAGGATTAAGGAAATAATTTCAAGTAGATACGTAAGAGACTCATTCTAAACTCTAGCTAATTTCTGTATAAATCATGTACCTGGGAGTAAATCATACACAGCTCAGCTTTTAAAGATGTTAAAGATGGTTGGCATTAACTACCTGACAACTCATAAAGCTAAAACGAACATTTAGTCTTAAATGTTTTATGAGAATTCACATATTAAGTACGAATTCACATATTAAGTACTTTACTTTTGTAGGTAGAAAAATTGCTTTTCAGAGCATTTGTGCAAAGCTTTTAATAATTATTTCGTATTTAACATGGTGATGAATACTTTTCCAAGTCAAAAGTTTATCATTGATTTCCTCCCTTCTTTCCTTTTCTGTGCCTCCTTCTTCCCCAGTTCTCTGGTAGTAAATGTATTTACTGGGATGGCCCCAGTAATCTCTCCAGCAGAGGCCTATTTGTGTGCCATTTTGGGAATTTCTCTGAGATAGGAATCTTGAAGATAGAATTAATTTCTAGAGGAAACTTCATAGCCTGTGCATGAGCGCGTTCTTTATCACCTGTCTCCATTTGGCATTCGAAGAAGGTAAATCAAAGTGCGCGATTTGTTATTCTGCTCCACTTGAGAGCTGAACTAAATAACACTTGGTCTGAAATTCTGATTGAAGTTGTAGGAGGATATACTGTATTTAATTTAATGCCCTTTAATAGCATCTTCTTGTTCAGCTCGGATGCTGTCATTTTAAAGGTTGGATCTGAGAAGGTTTAACCTGAAGGGAGAGGGAGGAGTGCTAAGGAGGTAGGGGCAGAAGGAGCGATACGGAGGAAAGGAAGAAAGGAGTTATAAACTAAATGTTTCAAACAGTAATAACCACAAACTTGGCCCGTTATCCAAACAGTTGTTTTATGCCCCGAGGGTTCACTTTGTTATTAGGGTTTAAAATGCTCTTAACACTTTAAGTGTAAACATTACACACGTTCCTTGATTTGGTTTTGTAATGAGAAATGGGAAATCAGACGGTTGGTTCAGGAGGGGGTATTTTTCATAGTTACTTGCTCAACTAAGTAGTCATTTCACCTTTATGTGGACTTTGTGCCTGGAACTTGTTGGTTAGCAGTGTGATTTCTCTGTGATGGTTGAACAGAAATGTGTTTACAAAAGATGGTTTTCTGTGGACATGCATTAAGTGACCTCCTATTTACATAAAACATGGTTTCCAAATCACTGATTTCTTAAAGGCTTTTATGGACACTATCTCTATTGTTTTTCACATATATCAGTATCAAAACTTGTAGAGAAAAAAATGTATCTTTTGAATTGTCTTCATGTTTAGAAACTCTGACCTGAGTTTAATAATACAGTACAAAAGTCATTTCCTCCTAATAATGTTTACAGAGTAAATTTTGGGAAAAGAAGTTTTTTCTTGATAATGTCTTATGTTATTATTTAGTTATCCTTAAATTCTTCTGACTCATACACGCAGAAGGTGTCTCTTTGGAGCCTGAAATAACAAGTTGAAAACCTTGTGTATTAAAACTCCTTTGATTAAAAACAAAACCAACCAACCAAACAAACAAACAAAAAACTCCAGTAGGCTGCAAATTATATAGTACTACCACAGAGTTTTTCCACTATGTGGATGTAAAACCAAGAAAATTAGACAGAAGTGTCAAGCATGTGATACGCCCATGCTGGTTTGCAAAGCATATTCCAGTAGCACAGGGCTTTTGGTTTAAAAAGTAAAGGTGGTGGTGGAGACTTTTTTGGAGGCATTTCTTTCTACAATGTAAGCTTAAACACAGAGTGATAAATGATGATATGCGTTGTCTAACACTTGCTTATATATAAATAGCTCCACAAGATTGCTTAAATGATAATCGAAAATATGAAATAGGATGGCCTTCATATCACAAGGCCAAGGGTCTACAAATGGAAAAACTGAAATAATGAAATATTTCCAAGGCAACAGACTGTCAACAAGAACTGTAATGCATGGGCATATCACAGAACCACCGGAGAGGATATTAGATTGTATAGCTCAGGAGCCAGGAGTTATAAAGACCTTTATTATGTAGGACCCTCCCACATTACAGCATCCTCTCCTATTTCCAATTTCTGATTTATAAATTGAGAAACACATAGCTACTTCAAATCTGTAATATGCCTGTTACTAGATTTGATTTGTTATGAGCAAACTTGAATCAACATTATTGGATGCTTTTGGTTAAAAAAAAAAGTTACATGAGGTTTTTTGTGTTTTTTTTTAAGCACCTAATGGTATTATGAGTAAATTTTTAGTCCCTGTGGTCTTTAAAAATATTCTTAAGAATACAACTTTTATATTTGACTGAAAGTTGTGGGAAATTAATATCTTGTTCAGCAATGAGTTGGTAAGAATTATATTGCAATTTAAATTTGATGTACAAATTGGANCGGGCAAGATGGGGGGCTGATAGGGGCCGGGAGCAGAGGGGAAGTGCTCCCGCGGTGGGCGGTGGCCGGGGAGGAAGATTCCACACATTCCTGGACGCGGAGGAGGCTGCCGTCGGCGGGGTGCCCTGAAGCTCCTGCAAGGTTTCTGGACGCCCCGCGGCCTTATATGGGCCCGCCGGGGCCTGGCCGGCGCCACTAGGCCAGAAACTGCCGGCCCGGGCCCCTCGCAGCACTCCGGAGTCCTCCCCAGTCCCGTCCAGGGCGCTGCGCCTCCCTCTCTGGTCTGCTTCTGCGACCCTGGGCCAGTCGCCTGTCCTCTGTGACTCAGTGGCCCTAAAGGGTAAAGCGGGATTAGGAAGCGTACTTGCTTCATAACGTTGCAGGGGAGGATGGAGTTAATTCGTACAAAGGGCTTGGTGCAAGCCTGAGGAGCGGGAAGTGCTCCATCCGTGGTGCCTTTTACTAGCTTTCTGTTCAGAGGGTCCTGCGGCCCACTGTCCACACCAGGCAGAATTTGGGCAGCGGGGAGTCAAAGGTGGGTTGTCTCTGAGACGCTGAGCCCCTCATCTCTGGACCTGCCGCTTACCCTGGCACCTTGACTTCTCTGAACCTGCTTTTCTCTCTTATCAGATGGTGAGGGTACCTGCCCCAGAGGCTTGCAGGATGGGCGTGGAGTCATCAATCAGAGGAGCTGAACACTTTGGGAGTGACAAGCAGGGCAAACTGTGAGGTGCTGATGGTTGCAGGAGTGAGAGCGAAGCGCCTTTTCCCTCCGCCGCGCAGCCCCTGCCCCCACTCTGCTGAGTGTACCGCCCTTGACTCCGTGGCGGATACTTCAATCAGCCAGAACGTACTCAGGCGTATGGACACCAGCATGCGTCCATGCATCCCCCATTAGGACACGTGGCCCATCTAGAATGACTGGCAGCTAAGGAACAGGAAGTACGCCCCTCTTGGCACTGGGTTTTAGCTCGGGTGTTGGGACTGGTCTGCAGGGGAGAGGGCTTACCTGGAGTCATCCTTTGGGTGGGTTTGGGGGTTTCATTTCCTTTTCTTATAGTGGGTGTGTGTACGTCGGCTCCAGACCTCATCCGGGTGTTCTCATCAGACCCCGAATCCAGGTGATTCCTCTCTCACCCCTATTCTGCTCACACGGAGAAAGAAGCCTGTGGGTCAAGCAGTTTGTATATCAGGCATGTCCCAGAAGAAGTAAAGCGCCCGGTGCCAAGGAGGATGGCCACGCCTTTGCAGACATTCAGGAACGACCAGCAATGACTGACCAGGTAATCCATTCTCTGTGGACCTCTCCCAGGTGTGATTCGGAGAATGAAGAAAATATAGCAGAGATTCAAGTCGTTCCTGAGCATTCTGCCCTCTTGCTCACATATCCCATTATGATGTGATGAAAGTCCCAGAAAGGATGCTCATAATTTATCCAAACATTTGTAAAATGGAGACATTGTTTCTGCCTGAGAACAGCGAGCCATTGAATGAGGCAAAGTAGCCTCTGGCCCACGTTTCCTTTCCTTTTAAACTAAGTTCTCTTCTTCCAGGAAGCCTTCCTGTGATGCGGAGGCCCCAGATAACCCCTCACACTCACAGATGTCCACTTCGGCTCTCACCTGCTCACATGTTGCTTGAGAAGTGTTTGTAGAGTTCTGTTTTCTTAGTCTTGTTTCACAAATTAGGTTGTAAGGTCTGCGGAAGGGGATCAAGTCTTAAAAAATTTTCTCTCTCCTCTTTCCTGCCTTTCCATGGGCCACAGCTCGGCCCAGTGACATTCTGAACACGTTTTAGAAATTTTCTTATAGTCCAGACCAGCACTTTAGCTTTACAGCTTAGACACTGTCAGACACAATCAACTGTAAGATGAACTACTATTTCATGTACCACTGAGAAGGAAAAAAATGTTGCCAATTAAGCTACGTAATGAAATCATTAGCAATGCCCTGATTTCAGCAGTTACAATGTGCATCTTAGATGCCAGTAGTGGCTGTTCCCCTGCCTCTGAGAACTGGCTGAATAAGCCAAGTGCCTGCTGTGTTTTCAGGTTGCTGCCCTCTGGTTTGGAGTGGGATGGGTCCACGGGGACAGCAAAGGAAGCCCCGCCCTTTCATCCATGCTTCCTTGAGAGACTAGAGTCACCTGGGCACCGGTCCGTTTAGCAGATGGAGAAAGTGAGAGATCCTAACACACTGAAGAAAAAGGTCAGCTCTGACACCTAAACCATGAGTGCAACCTGAGAAGACCACTGGACCCATCTGGGGAATGTTCTCGGGGAAGAAACGAGGGCAATAAGCATAGTTTGCTGACTTTGGAAGCCTGACTGGGGAAAAACACAAAATAAACAGGACAGTGGGCAGAGAGGACAAGAAAGGATAAGAGACCTTTCTAAGACAGGCCAGGCCTGCTCAGATGATGCTTTCATCGGATCATCTTGGCTTCTGAGTTGCAACTTGAGGGAGCACTGGGACCAGAGAGGAAGCAACTGGTGACATCCCAGGGGTGCAGGCGTGCATGGGCCTTGGGAGCGAGTGGAGAGAAAGAGTTGGGTTTGGGGTAGTTCTTTGAATTCTGTGAGCCCATGGGGTTTGCTGCTAGAGTAGACGTGGAATAAGAGGAGGAGGCAGGAGTTAGGTGATACCATGATACTTTTGGCCAGATCACCTGGAAAGGTGGAATTGTCACCAGGTGAGATAAAGATGAGATGGTTGGATGGCCTCACAGACTTGATGGACATGAGTTTGAGCAAGCTTTGGGAGCTGGTGATGGACAGGGAAGCCTGGCGTGCTGCAGTCCATGGGGTTGCAAAGAGTCGGACACAACTGGGTGACTGAACTGAACTGAGCTGAGATAAAGATGGCCGTGGGAGGAGCAGGTGGCTGAACAGGCAGGCAGACTGGGGCATGTTAATTTGGACATGACTTAGCAAACAGCAACAAGGTTTTGAGATGCTTGTTAAAAATCCAGGTGAAGGTGTCAAGTGGGACAGTGGTTATGTAAGTTGGAGTCCAGGAGGAAGTTAGGGCAAAGGAGTAAATATGAAGTCTGTGAGCATCCCCAGGGTGTTTAAAGCCTTGGTCTGGATGAGTTGACCACGGGATGATTGCTGGTCAGAAAGGAAGGAGTGGGAGCTGAGCCTAGGGACACTCTGGTCTGGGGTGCTGAGGGCAAGGAGGGGGCCCTCAAGGTAGGGGACCACCAGCCGTTACCCGTCCTAGGATCCAAAGGAAGGAATCATCCCAAGGAGCAGACAGCAGTCAAGGTTGGAAAAGGCCACTCTGGGTCCAGGACAGGACTGGTCCTCTGACTTTTGTCACATAGAGGTTTCGACTGCCCATTAGGAGAGCAGTTTGGGGACATGGGAGGGGGTACAGGGAGCTCTTTTTTACAGCCTGTTTCTTCTTGCATGACCCTCTGTGTAGCCAGGCGTCTAGGTGTCGACTCCAGGTGATTGAAAGCACGCAACACACTTGGAGACCGTCGTTCTGAACCCCCTCAGCTTCTCCTGGTGAAACGCTCCGTTGTTCTCATTACTCTGGGTCCGTCTTCCAGTTTCCTCGCCTGGAAACGTGTGGTGGTGTGCACACTGGACACGACTGTCCAATAAGGCTCTGACTCATGTGGCGTACGATTAAGGCGATGATCCACAGTCATTGCTGGGTTTGTTTCAATTTCATGTACCTTTGTACTCTCTTTAAAAGGGTTTCATTAAACATACAACAAATTATGACTTAACTTTCATACCTTAGTAAAAGTTTCTGTCTAAATGCATTCACAGATTAGAAGATACTCTTTTGTCTAGACCACGGGCCCTTTTAGGGAGTTGAGAAGAATGTGATCACCATAATATACTGGCGAGACAACTCAGCCCAGCCCAGGTAAGCTTTATCGAGTCTCTGTGTGTACTGACTGGCTGGGTTTAAAAGATTTCTAGCCCTAACTTTTAGATAAAACTTGAAAGTTTTCCAAAGTACTTTTCCTATGCAATATTTAATTAGCCATTAACAACACTGTGGATATTTAAAGCTAAAAACTATTATTCTCAAGTCATTAATTAACGAATTCATTCATTTACCCAGACTGCAATCTCCCATAAACTTGTTTAGTCACCAAAGAGATTGCATAACCTTGCAGACTGGTGTCATTTTTCTAAACAACAATTACTTAATATCATCGGATATTGTTAGTCTTTACATTTCCGAGTGTCTTATAAATGTCATCAGTCACTTTCCATAGTTTGTGTGAACTGCGCAAGTAATGTTGACACAGTCTGACTGATGCGTCTCTAAACCCCCTTTAGTTTTTTTTATTTTTATTTTTTGCAGTGGCCTCTCTCGTTGTGGAGCCCGGGCTCCAGGGCTCTCGTGCATGAGTAGTTGTGGTTCGTGGGCTCAGCAGCTGTGGTACACGGGCTTGGTTGCTCCTTGGCACGTGGGATCTTCACGGACCAGGATCGAACCCGTCCCCCTGCATTGGCAGGGGAATTCTTAACCACTGGATCACCAGGGAAGTCCTCTTAACCCTCTTCAGATACACAACTTTCCCTTCCATTTCTTTTTTCCCTGGCAATTTACTTGTTGAAAAAACTAGCTCGCATGCCTAGCAGCCCTCACAGACTGCCTTTTGCTGAGTGTTCCTGTGGTATCGTTTAGCGTGTCCCCTTGCTTTGTNTCCTCTTAACCCTCTTCAGATACACAACTTTCCCTTCCATTTCTTTTTTCCCTGGCAATTTACTTGTTGAAAAAACTAGCTCGCATGCCTAGCAGCCCTCACAGACTGCCTTTTGCTGAGTGTTCCTGTGGTATCGTTTAGCGTGTCCCCTTGCTTTGTGGATGACCTGTAATATAGCTCAGTAGTTGGATACAGAATATCTAGCAGATTCTATTTCCTGGCTAGATATATTCTTCCCATCAGGAAGCACAGGTCTGATTGCTTCTCTTTGTGATATAGCAGCCACTGAGCTTCAATGCTGTCATCCTTGCAAACCAGTTATGCTCTATTATATTGCTTTCTTGATCTGTAGCCTTTTTTGTTTGGTCGCTAAGTCCTGCCCAATACTTTTGAGACCCCATGGGCTGTAGCTCACTAGGCTCCTCTGTCCGTGGGATTTCCCAGGCAAGAATATGGGAGCGGGTTGCCATTTCCTTCTCCAGGGGATCTTCCCAACCCAGGGATGGAACCTGTGTCTCCTACACTGGCAGGCAGTTCTTTACCACTGAGTTACCTGGGAAGCCCCCACTAGTAGCTAAAATTCTTCTAAAATAACAGAAAATTCCCATTTCCTATTTTTTACCTGATGGCAACATAAACAAAAGAGGTAGAACACGATTCTTTTCCTCTATTTACTAGAGTTCAAAGTAATGAGTTACTTTGAACTCAGTGAATTGGTCTATTAACATCCTCCAATAGTGACCAACTAGTTATATTTTTTTCGCTTTCATTATGAACTCCTATTTGAGTTTAAACAGACTTGATGTGTTCCAGTCCGTTGCAGTCTTATCCTTATTGATGCTCAAAATGTTCCCGCTTTGGCCACTGGAAGCATCTTTAAGTTGGCTCCAGGGTCCTCTTGACAGGACCCCAAAAGTCCTTGATTGTTTCCTTGCCCTCTAGAATGAAATACCAAGCTCATCTTGTACATTTTCTGCTCTTAAGAGTGGGAATTAATCATTTCTTTAAGAAGCCCTGATTCTCTGGTTGAAAACGGCATTTGAAGACCACATTTGGTCATTTAGAAATTTTACCCTCATGGTCTCAGACCCTGTCTGCATTAGGTTATTAATCCAGGCCTGTTTTACCCAGTTAAGCTCATTTTCTCTAAGACAATTATTTGAAGCTGCTCCTCCCTCCCACCCCATCTCCT
>SJYV01043465.1:0-15858 GCA_006410875.1 Neotragus pygmaeus | reverse complement strand
GGACACGGGGAGGGGGCAGGGCAGACGCAGAGGCTGACCACAGGACCACAGAGGACGCCAGGCCAGGTCTGAGAAGCGCCCCATCCCCCTTCTGCTCAAGAAAGCAGCTCTGCTCAAAGGCCCAGAGAAGCACGGAGGAAAAGAAAATCACCTAGCTTCACATACAATGCTTGCGCTTCACTGTGAGGTCTTTTCACAGTGAAGGAAAGCGAGAGCCAGGATCCTGCCTCCTCCCCCGCAACCCTGTTAGCAGGACGGGAGCCTGAGCAGAGCGAGGCGAGCGCAGACTGCGCGCTGCCACAGCCTGGGGGAGATCTGGGTCCCCCTCACCACGGGGCCACCCTTGGGAGGAGCCGTTCAGGTCAAGGACACGGCTGCCTGCTGCAAGGTGGGGCTCTGCCCACCACTGCCACGCGCTGCAAATCCCATGAAAGACCAGAGCACTCACTGCCTCCTTAGAGCATTTCCAGCTGTTTAAAAATAAAGCTGGAAATGCTTTATATTTACCCCAGTTAAAGTCTTCCCAGTTTAAATATAAATTTGCCCCAAATGTCACAGGNCATGAAAGACCAGAGCACTCACTGCCTCCTTAGAGCATTTCCAGCTGTTTAAAAATAAAGCTGGAAATGCTTTATATTTACCCCAGTTAAAGTCTTCCCAGTTTAAATATAAATTTGCCCCAAATGTCACAGGAAAAATTTTCTGAAAGGTTTAATCTGTAAGAGATGTTGTTGTTCAGTCGCTCAGTCCTGTCAGACTCTGTAAACCCGTGAACTGCAGCACATCAGGCTCCCCTGTCCTTCACTATCACCCAGAATGTGCTCGAACTCACGTCCATTGAGTTGGTAATGCTACCTAACCATCTCATCCTCTATCGCCCCCTTCTCCTTTTGCCTTCCATCTTTCCAGCATCAGTCAGCTCTCTGCATCAGGTGGCCAAAGTATTGGAGCTTCAGCTTCACCATCATCCTTCCAGTATGTACACAACTTACAGAATCCAGGACCCAGGGAAGGTCCCCTGGCCTCAGTGTGCAGATGTCAATAACCCCTGCTACCTGGGGCGGGGAGGGGGTGGGCATGCCGAAAGCAGATATGCTTTAAACNCTGATCCTCTCAACCCCATCTTTCTGTCATCTTATTTTTTCTAAGCGGGCGTTCTCCTTCGCGTCCTCTTTACGGGGGTTGCTCCTTGACTGTGCTGGCCGTGGCACCTGCAGTGCCACAACTTACGGTTCTGCTACCATTTCTTTTGGCATGGCCATGCCAGTGATGCGACATGCTTAACTCTCTTGAGTTTTCAGAAAGATTTAAGATTCTTTTTTCCCCAGCCAATTGTTTTCATGCTTATAGGGTTTAAATGGTACAAAGCTGCATGAAATGAATGAGTTAATTTTTTTGCCTCTCTAAAGTTGGGAGAATATTGTAGTTTACGGTTGCCACGTGGATCTCCTTACTTTCCAAAATAGTATTTTAAATAACATTTGGCTGGAAGTAAGTGTTCGATTTTTCTGTGGTGTTTATAAATCATGTACTAAGTTCAACATCACTCATTTTTCCTTCTTTTCTCAGTTTATTTCCTGAGTTTTAAAAATGCTGTACTTTTATTTCTAAACAGTTGCTGGAGCCTTGTTTTAAAACCTTTCTAACTAGACTTTGTTGGTTTGCTGAAAGGTAGAAAAAAGAAGTCGTAATTCAGGATCTAAGTTCTGGTCCTCCTGCTGGACTTTTAAGTGTTAGAAGGCTTCAAGAAGTTTTTCGGTTTTTTATTTTTCCTAGGATGTGAGAGTTGGACTGTGAAGAAAGCTGAGTGCCGAAGAATTGATGCTTTTGAACTGTGGTGTTGGAGAAGACTCTTGAGAGTCTCTTGGACTGCAAGGAGATCCAACCAGTCCATTCTAAAGGAGATCAGTCCTGGGTGTTCTTTAGAAGGAATGATGCTAAAGCTGAAACTCCAGTACTTTGGCCACCTCATGCGAAGACTTAACTCATTGAGAAAGACTGATGATGGGAGAGATTGGGGGCAGGAGGAGAAGGGGATGACAGAGGATGAGATGGCTGGATGGCATCACTGACTGGATGGACATGAGTTTGAGTGAACTCCGGGAGTTGGTGATGGACAGGGAGGCGTGGTGTGCTGCAGTTCATGCGGTCGCAAAGAGTTAGACACGACTGAGCGACTGAACTGAACTGAACCTTTTAAAAACTAAAACAAGAGAAATTAAATAGCTAAGTCCATATTAGGGATTAGTTAAAAACAAAAGCAAACTGTAATCAAATGTTTACTTCCTACATTTCTGATACCTTGGAGATAATTTTTTTTATTAGATAGCTTGTCAGTTAACCATAAAAATTTTGTTAAACTGAACATCCTATCATGGGTCTTGTGTTGTAAATTCCATTTTTTTTTTTTTTGGTTGAGAAGTCAAAATTATTTTAAAAATTTAAACTAGTAAAGGAAAAAAGAAGTAATACCTAGTAGTTTCTTCTCTATTTTATTGGTTAGAGAGAATTTATAGATTTTCAAATAGTTACTTTTNCCATAAAAATTTTGTTAAACTGAACATCCTATCATGGGTCTTGTGTTGTAAATTCCTTTTTTTTTTTTTTTGGTTGAGAAGTCAAAATTATTTTAAAAATTTAAACTAGTAAAGGAAAAAAGAAGTAATACCTAGTAGTTTCTTCTCTATTTTATTGGTTAGAGAGAATTTATAGATTTTCAAATAGTTACTTTTTTCTTAAAGTACATTTCAGGAAAAATCAAGTATATCAGGATGCATAATTTTGATGGTGATATCATAATTGTATCAGTTCTGAATTTTGAAGAGTATATGCATCATGTATAAAAGATGCATACTGGTAAGGCCTTTTAACGGTATGAGAGTGTGTGTGTGTACCTTCTTTTCAAGATTAGGGCTATGTGCAATGCTTTAGTGCTTTGAGGGAGATAACTGTGAATTTCGAGGATGACTGAGTAAAGAAGTTTCCATCTAATGAAAAGATGTGTAATCGGTTTAGTCGTAATTTCTTTGAAGATTGTCCACTGTATCTATACTGATATTTTGAGTGAATGTTTCTCTGTGTTCACAACAGATGAATTTAGTGTGTATTTAACAAGTTTATATATTAATTTGCATTTTAGGTTTGATATGTATAATGTTGGTGCTTGAATGTTTACTTTGATTGTTCCAAAAGTTTTTGTTTAATATTTTATCTAAGTAACTATGTGATATAATTTCTTATTCTTCTAGTCATCAATGCATACATTTGTCTTTATTATAGGGGGGGAGGAAAGCCATACAATACTGTTTTCTTTAAAAAAAAAAAAAGAATCCTTGGAATAAGCCATCATCCTAGTGACAAACCATGAAGCATGCTCATGGCTGAGAGGCCCTGACATAGAACATATAAGCTCAGCCACTTAAGAAATAAGAGGTCATTCCACAAACAAATAATAGCATAATTTTATACTATTCCATGGCATCTTTTTTGTCCTAGAAAAGCTTGATTAAAAATTAACATTTTCTCGGAATTCCCTGGTGGTCCAGTGGTTAAGACTGCATGCTTTCACTGCTTGGGGCCCAGATTCATTCCCTGGTCTGGGAACTGAGAGTAACACAAGCCAAAAAAGTTAACTTTTTAATGTATGGTATCTAAAATGTGAATCCCCTAGATCAGAGATAAGCAGACTTTTTCCTAAAAGGTTAGCGAGTAACAATTTTGGGCTTTGCAGGCCCTACTGTCTCTGTCTGTCACAGATATGCCATAGTAACAGAAAAGCAGCCATAAAAACTTCATAAATGAATGGAGATGGCTACGAGCTAATGAAGTTTAGACACTGAAATTTAAATTTCTACATTGTCACAAAATTTTTTTTTCAATGATTTAAAAATGTAAAGCCATTTTAAAATAGTGGACTGTACAAAAAGGTAGCAGACTGGATTTTACAACTGGAATATAGTTTGCCAAACCCTGGCCTATGTGTTTTTCAATAGGATTCCTCCCCTGTCCCTCAATGGTATAATACTTTGATTTAGACGTAATTTATGATGGACCTCAAAATGGATGGCTAGGAATAAAATTCTCCTAAATTAAGTCTAAAATGACATTTTATAATTTTTCTATCATTTCTTGAGAAAACAATTTTTAGTAATTTTTAATAACATGAAGTAAATTTGTCACATTCTCCATTGGAGTTTTTGGAAATAAGCATAAAGATAGTTTATATGTAAATAAGTTTTTGCCTTCTTTCAAATTCTTTTGAAAAAAATTTAATTCTCCCTTATTTCAATTTGTATGTCTAATTTAAATGCCTTATGATTCTGAGAATATTGATTGAGAGTAATTTAACTTTTTAAAACTTCTTAATTTTATACATAACAGTATCTCATTAATATATAAACATTTATAAAAGTTTGAAAGTAAAAATCATGTGACCTGAGCTTTGCCATTCACCGTTCTATATAAAAAGGACATTCAATAGCTTATTTTTCAGTTCTTCAACTTATATAGTTTGAAGAGTAGAGTTTGTGTGCTAGTACATAAATTTTTTTCAATTAAATTTTTTTATTGAAATAGAGTTGATTTACAGTGTTGTGTTCATTTCAGGTTTACAGCAAAAGTGATTTAGTTATATATAAATATTTTTCAGATTCTTTTAAATTATAGGTTATAGGTTATTACAAGATATTTGAGTATGGTTCCTTGTGCTATACAGTAGGTCCTTGTTGGTTATCTATTTTACATGTATATTTTAGTCCCAAACTTCTAAGTGATCCCTCCCCCCATATTTGAAAATCTTAATTTAAATGATATTCTTTGCAATAAGCTAATTTAAATGATCCCCCTCCTAAAAGTTTGTTTATTCAAAATAAAATATATTTGTCCATGTTTATTAATTTTAAACCTTATTATCCCTTCAAATTTATTTTTGTGTTCCTATGCACTAACCTTTTCAGTGGTTAGACCCACACCAGCACAAACAAACTAAATGCACACAAACTCCATTTCACTTCAGTGATGTGAGAATCAGGTTATTAGGTAGGGGACATCCTAAATTTCCAGGCACTGGTATTCCAAAATTTCAGTATCTTCATATAACAAACAGGCAAACATACCCAGTTCTGAATATGTTTCCTTCCTTCTGCTACAGTAAAGCAGACCTCATTCCCTTCACTGAAGGCTAATCCTTCCACCTATACTTAGCATCTAACTCTTCTGCCTCCTCGAGGATCTTCAGTCAGTTTAGTTCAGTCACTCAGTTGTGTCCGACTCTTTGCTAGCCCGTGGACTGCAGCATACCAGGCTTCCCTGTCCATCACCATATCTCAGAGCTTACTCAAACTCATGTCTATCGAGTCAGTGATGCCATCCAACCATCTCATCCTCTTTTGTCCCTTTCTCCTCCCCTCTTCAATCTTTCCCAGCATCATGGTGTTTTCAGATGAGTCAGTTCTTATCATCAGGTGGCCAAAGTACTGGAGTTTCAGCTTCAGCATCAGTCCTTCCAATGAATATTCAGGACTGATTTCCTTTAGGATGTACTGGTTGGATCTCTTTGCAGTCCAAGGGACTGTCAAGAGTCTTCTCCAATACCACAGTTCAAAAGCATCAATACTTCAGTTCTCCGCTTTCTTTATAGTCCAACTTTCACATCTATACATGACTAGTGGAAAAACCAAAGCATTGATTAGATGGACCTTTGTTGGTCAAGTAATGTCTTTGCTTTTTAATAGGCTGTGTAGATTGGTCATAGCTTTTCTTCCAAGGAGCAAGCATCTTTACCTTAAAGCTTATCTCATTACTTTTCTACATGTTCACACTCAAAATTTCAATGGGTTCCCTCTAAGCAGAGGTCATATTTTTCTTGTCGTTATTTTGGACCTTGATTAGGGCAAAATTAGATTCATTATAGCCCTGTTTCATGACACACTGTCATCGTTAACCCATTTATGTATACATTTTACTTAATTAGCTATTTACCAAGTTATTATAAATAATGTTACATGCTTCTAAACCCTCCAACCAGAACACAATGCAAAGATCTTGACCTACATCTAGATAGTTTTCTTTACATCATGTACCATCATTTTGCATGTTATGTTTGTCATTTCATTGTTTTCCCAAATACATAGTTTGATCATATATATACATACATATATATGTATGTGTGTGTGTATATATATGTATGTATGTATATTATGTTTTAACTTCATAAAAAAGATATCACTTTTTATTCAGTCCTTTGTATCTGCTGACTATAGTGGCAGTAAGATTTTCTATATTTCACTGTAGCTTATTCATTTTGACTATACATTCCTTTGTGGGAATGTGGCATAACTTATTCATTTTTCTATTTAAAAGAAATTTATTTTCACTATTATGGAAATAGTGTTTCTATGAATATTCTTACATACATCTATTAATATTCAAGAGTTTCTCTTAGTTATGTATCTAGATGTTGAATAGCTAAATCATAGCATATATGAGTGTTTGATTTCAGGAGGTAATGTTAAAATGTTTTCATAGTGGCTGCATAGTGGTTTCAAACTTTTATTTACTTTATTACTAACAATGTATAGTGGATTCTGTGGACCCAGATCTCTCTACTTTGTTTGAACAGAATTTCTCATTTTGCTGGTAGAATCATTATAAAATGCTATTCAATTGTGGTCTTGATTTGCATTTTTCTAAAGACCAATAATGTTAAACTTCTGTTTGTTCCTTTGCCAGTTTTTCTTTTGGGGTATTTGTGCTCATATATTATTCTTGATACTGATCTAATTGTGTATATTGTAAATATATTTTTCCAATTTGTAAGTTAGGTTTGAAATTTCTTTAATTTAAAAATTAATCTTTGATGAATAAATATGATTAATCTTAGTATTTCAAGTTTAGTAATTTCTTTTTTATAAAATTGTTTTCATGCATTGTTTAAGACACCACACATATATTGAACTCTAAAAATATTTTCAATGCTCAAATTTTTTTTTAGATTTAGTCCTAAAATCTATAACTCCTCAAATATGGAGTTTATTGTTTTAAAATGATGTGAGAAAGGAATCCAACATTCATATTTTTCCATATAAATTATTTTTCCGACTCAGTTTATCAAACTATCTTGTCATTCCTATTCATTTATCGTATCACCTCTAGCCCATGTCTAATATCTGTAATACATGGCTCAGTCAATTTCTGATTGGTTAACTACTTAATTTGCTTCTTTTACACAAAAACTAGACTATCATATTCGCTATTTCATAAAGAATCATAGTAACTGCTCTACCTCTGCTTTTATTCATGTATGCTCCCATGCATGTGTATGTGCACACACACACACATGCACAACACACACACAATTCTTGGACTTTTTTTTTGTATATATATATATATATCCTCCCCACTTTGAAGCTCCCTCCCATCTTCCTCCCCATCCCACCCCTCTAGAGCACCTGTTTGAGTTTCCTGAGCCATACAGCAAATTCCAATTGACTGTCTATTTTACATATGGTAATGTAAGTTTCCATGTTACTATTTGCATCTCTGGAAAGGGGATGTCCATAAGTCTGTAAGTTCATATACATGTCCATAAGTCTATTCTCTATGTCTATTTCTCCATTGTTGCCCTGAAAGTAACTTCTTCAGTACCATTTTTCTAGATTCTGTATATATGTGTTCAGTTCAGTTCAGTTGCTCAGTCATCTCCGACTCTTTGCGACACCATGAATTGCAGCATGCCAGGCCTCCCTGACCATCACCAACTCCCAGAGTTCACTCAGACTCAAGTCCATCGAGTCAGTGATGCCATCCAGCCATCTCATCCTCTCTCAGTCCCTTTTCCTCCTGCCTGCAATCCCTCCCAGCATCAGAGTCTTTTCCAATGAGTCAACTCTTCGCATGAGGTGGCCAAAGTACTGGAGTTTCAGCTTTAGCATCATTCCTTCCAAAGAAATCCCAGGGCTGATCTCCTTCAGAATGGACTGATTGGANTCTGTCTCTTATACACATCTCGAGCAGGGCAGCAGGGGTGTGGCCTCCCGGGAGGGGAGGGGACGGTGATGTGGGGGGACCCGGAGCTGACCTGTGCCCGTGGCCTGGGGGTGGGGGGTGGGGGGCAGAAGCCCAGCAGGGAGACTGTGGATCAATAAGGAGGTACAGATGTTTGCAGGGTAGAAAACACGACCGGCCTTGAGAGTAGGTATCTTCCTGCAGACCCTGTGGGAGGCAGCCACCCTGGTGTGGCGACTCCCACAGCCCGGCGCCCCCATGACGTGCACGTGGGTGTGGGGTCTGTGTGCATACACATACACTAACCTGTACACAGGTCCCCAGAGCCAGGCATTTAGGTTATTTCCAGCCACACTGGAATAAAAAAGCACTTGTGTGCCCATTTAAGGCTCCCGGATTAAGAATGCTGTGGTGGAGCGCGAGGGCAGGTGACTGGAGCTCTCCGGGGCTGTGGGCAGCTGCCACCTTCCGCCTGGCCTCCCCTTGCAGCCTCACCTGGGCAGTTCTTTAGGAAAAGGCTCTGTGCCCAACTCCAGCCTCAGTCGGATGGACTGGGATGTGGGGCTTGGAGCAGGACTTGGAAGCGCCTCATGGCTCAGTGCTGAAGAATCTACCTGCAATTCAGGAGATCCAGGTTCGATCCCTGGGTCGGGAGGATCCTCTGGAGAAGGAAATGGCAACCCAGTCCAGTATTCTTGCCTGGGGAATACTGGAAGGAGGAGCCTGGTGGGATACAGTCCGTGGAATCGCAAAGAGTCGGACACGGCTGAGTGACTGACATTTCATTTTCATCTCCGGGGTTCTAGTGTGAGGCCAGAGCTAAGAACCAGGATTCTGTGGGGATGATTGTGGGGTACTGAGAATGGCCAACACAGGCAGGAGGGAGGGAATAGGGGATCTGCTTAGTGGGGAAGTGAGGGGCTGGGGAGGCACCTACTGACTCATTAACCAGAGTGGGGACCGCAGGTGGAGGGGGTCTACGGGGCATCACTCAGCTTTTGAGGGCTGCAGACCTGTGTGGGGACAGCTCTGGGCTGTGGGAGCGGCGAACAGGTGCTCTGCCGAGGGCCGGGCTGGGAGACAGTACATCCACAAGGAGCTATAAGCCAGGGTGGGTGGTGGGAGGCACAGTGAGATCACTTGGAAACGCACCTCCTGTATGACGGTGTCAGAGAGCCTCTGTGATCTGCAGGAAGAACCACTGTGAAGTCAAACCCAGAGGGGGACCCGGAGCAGAGAGTCATTCTGCAGGTTTTGGAGGGCTGTTGAGACAGTTTCGATGCTGAGGCGACCACTGATCTGGGGGATCCAGGCTGTGGGCTTGGAAGCTACTGTATCAGCATTTGCAGATGGATGCAGGGAGACAGGAGGCTGAGACTGCTGATTAAGAGAGTGCCCCTCCCGCCTTCTCCCCTCCTCCCTCCAGTCCTCCTAACTCGGGAAATGAAGGCACAGTCCTTGGCCTGGGGAGGGAGCAGTGTGGCAGCTGGATGAGAGAGCTCTGAGACCTAGGGGCCGGAGGGCCAGGAGTGAGCAGAGGGTGGCCTGGGGTTTAGACTCTGCAGGGGCCGCAGCAGGATGCCTGAAGGGAGGTTCAGGGTGATAGAAAATGCATCAGTATTGCTGCTGTGGAGAAAGTGGTGGCCCAGGCTGAAAGACAAATCCCAGATTCAGGGAGGTCCCTTGAGGTTGCGCCTTGGTGGCTGATGTTACCCTTTATGCTACCTGGGAAATGTCCTCCGAGCAGCACCCTGCAACGTGGTCTGTTTACTTGTGACGATATAGTCTCGACTCTTCCCTTCCTCCACTGGAATCTGGGTGCCCTGAATGTAAGAAAATGGATGTCTCACTGTAGCTTGTGGCTTCTTCCTCAGAGGGAGCAATCAAGTCACACCTGGAACAAAACACTGTTATTCTTTATCAGCAGAGAGTTTAGTCTTTAATTAAAGCTGATATATTTAAAGTGAACCGATCTGGATTATTTGGAAGCTGTGGACACTTCCTGTGGCTGAACTGGCTCAAATTGGTCCAGTCTTACGCCCTGGGACCCTTAAGACAGTAACGCAGCAGGGAACCCATTGTGATGAAGCTTAGAACTCCTGGGCTGCTGTTATGGAACCCAGCTTGAGGCAGCCAGACCCTGGGAATTACAGGGTCTCCTAGCGTTGTGACATTCAGTTAACCCAGATGGCAGTCACCGTGCAGCTGTGTGGTCTTGTAGCCTCACCCCTTCACCTTGGCTGCAAACATCAGGACACTGAGTAACCCAGACGGCGGTCACCATGCAGCTGTGTGGTCTTGTAGCCTCGTCACCTCTCATTGGCTGCAAACATCAGGACACTGAGTTAACCTGGACGGCGGTCCCCGTGCAGCTGCGTGGTTGTGTAACCTGGTCACCTCTCACCTTGTGGCCCTGCCCGAGAATCGCGTGAGAAGGTTTGCAGTCCTGGCTGTGAGTTCATCGTGAGCACTGTGGGCAGAAGTTGACTGCAAGCCTCAGCCCCGGACTCAGGGAAGGGCCGCGCAGGGGAGCACATCCTCCGCGCCATCGTCCCTGCTTCATCGCTGATAGGTGGACTCATGTCCATTCCTTCAAGAATAAGAGCGGACACCTAACTCCACCCTGGAGAGAGACTGAGGAAGTGTGAATCCTGTGTTTGGTGGATTGGCGTGTAGGGGACTCTGGCGGGATAACACAACTCAGAAGCAGAAATTCCCTGTGACGGCCGCTTAGGGTCTCCAGGCTGAGCTGTGACTGAGAGATCCTCCAGACATTTCTAGGCTGAGGTGACAAGCCTAGAAGGGCTTCACATGTCAGGGCTTTCGCTAAGTGTGACTCCATGAAACACCAAATTAATAGATTTAAAAATAAGATGGTCTCTGTGCCCCCAGATAGTTAAGGTCATGGACAAAGCAGGGCTTGAGAATAGGGCTAGACCACAGAATCCCACACTCCCTACTGCCTGATGCGGTGAAGGGGCCGTGAAGTTTAAGAGTAAGTCCAACATCTGTACGGGTGAGAACTACCAGAAACAGGCAAACACAGGACACACTGCTGGTTGGCATCTTTACAGCTGGCCTGCCCAGGGCCACTCTAGGTGACCGGATGCCAGGCCCCTCTCGGAAACGCTCTTCACATCCTGAGCTCTGCACCTCGCTGCTCTGTGGACCGAGCAGAAGCAAGGCTTGCTATTCTGACCCACAGTGAATATGAGTCGGATACTATGAGAGCCGAAATGAATGATGTACCTTACTGAGTTCACCACAAATCGTAGCAAAGTTTCAAGAGCTCGAGCTGCATCCGTTCTTTTCAGGTTTTAAACACAGAGGTTGTGTTCATTTATCTTGAGGGGTAGGTGGTTCAGATACTCACACATTTTACGGGTCCAAAGGGTCTCCCATGGAAAGTTAAGGCTCCACCCCCACCCCAGTTTCCAGCCCCCGAGAGCAGCCCCGCTGCAGCGGTCAGTACTCTGCTGAGGCCTCCTCCCCCAGTGAGGACCGCCGCCCGCCTTGCTTGTCTCTGCTCCTCGTCACCCCAGAACCTTAGAGCACCACCCTAGGGAAATGCCTTGTTGATTTGCTTATTTACTTACGTGCTTAAACTGACTATTGGAAAATACTTTGATGCTGGGAAAGATTGAAAGCAGGAGGAGAAGGGGACGACAGAGGATGAGATGTCTGGATGGCATCACCAACTTGATGGACATGAGTTTGAGCAAGTTCCAGGAATTGGTGATGGACAGGGAGGCCTGGCTTGCTGCAATTCATGGAGTCGCAAAGAGTCAGACACAACTGAGCAACTGAACTGAACTGAATATTTCATTGTATATATACCACATGTTCTTCATCCATTCCTCTTTTGATGAGAACTGAAGCGCCTCTTGATGAGGGTGAAAGGAGAGAGTGAAAAAGCTGGCTTGAAACTCAGCCTTAAAAAAACTAAGGTCATGGCACCCTGTTGCGTCACTTCATGGCAAATAGAAGGGGAAAAAGTGGAAGCAGTGAGAGATTTTATTTTCCTGGGCTCCAAAATCACTGCAGACAGTGACTGCAGACTTGAAATTAAAAGACGCTTGCTGCTTGGAAGGAAAGCTATGACCTAGATAGCATATTGAAAAGCAGAGACATCACTTTGCCAACAAAGGTCTCATAGAGTCAAAGCTATTTCCAGTCATGGTCCAGGTGTGAGAGTTGGACCGTAAAGTAGGCTGAGTACTGAAGAATTGATCCTTTTGAAGTGTGGTGCTGCAGCCTCTTGAGAGTCCCTTGGACAGCAAGGAGATCAAACCAGTCAATCCTAAGGGAAATCAACCCTCAATAATCATTGCGAGGACTGATGCTGAGGCTGATGAGAGGGAATCTCAGGCCTTTATGAGAATCATTGAAAGAAGGAAATTAAGAAGATCTGATGCCATCACCTGCAGTATTTTGTATTTTTGCCAGAAACCTGAGTCCAGAATCTGGAAACTGTGACTTAGGTATAACTTCTTGGGGCTTTCTTTTCAAGTTTTGTTTGTAAGAAAAGAAGCCTCTTGTCAGTGCTCTGAGCTTTATTATAGGGACAGGTGCTTTCCTCTTAGATGCTGATTGGAAGGATTTTGGAGTGTCCGTATTTTATAAGTTATTTAAATCAGGGACTGTTTTGTAGCGTAGCCTTAGTTTTTCTGATGACTGCTGCTGGGGTGGTGGGGGGTGTGGCTGGTAAGGTGGGTGGCATTGTGGTCATTTTCCCTTTTTGACTTCATTGATTTAGTCTCTTAATTTCTGTTTGTTTGTGTTTTTTTTTTTATAGTTTTCATGTGCAAAGAACTATCCCTTGGAAGGTACCAAGAGGCAGTTAGTTTATAGTGATTCATAAAACTCAAGGATCAGGATTATCATAAGTGATGATGCAATAGTGAAAATAAAATTTTAATGAATTTATATATATATATATATGACAGAGAAGGCAATGGCACCCCACTCCAGTACTCTTGCCTGCAAGATCCCATGGATGGAGGAGCCTGGTGGGCTGCAGTCCATGGGGTCGCGAAGAGTCAGACACAACTGAGCGACTTCCCTTTCACTTTTCCCTTTCATGCATTGGAGAAGGAAATGGCCACCCACTCCAGTGTTCTTGCCTGGAGAATCCCAGGGACGGGGAGCCTGGTGGGCTGCCGTCTATGGGGTCGCACAGTCGAACATGACTGAAGTGACTTAGCAGCAGCAGCATGTATATATGAAAGTAAGTTATTTTCAAAGGACCCCAAGCGTAGGTCTGTATGTAATTAATCCTCATTTTCAATTTCCGATTGCAATGCCTTTTCTTCTTGCCCCATCCTGCCCTCTCCAGGGGGCCCCATCACAAGTGGGCGGGGAGTCCGGGTGTGGGGCGCCCTGTCCTTCTTTCGCTCCGATTCACAGGCCGGCGGAGGCTTCCCGTCCGCGAGATCGTGTCGCTGTGTGGCCCTGGGCAGGTCACCTGGCACCTCGGAGCTGGTGTCCCTGTCTGAGCGGTTGGGATGACCACACTCGCAGGTGTCGTGCTGTGTGGGGCTCGTCGCCCTGCGAGGGTGTTGCTTGCCCCCTGCGCACGCTTACCCAGGGCAGGTGGGTGTCTCCGCGGCCGCGGCCATGAGCAGGGCCTCGTGTGGTGCTCACGTGGGTTCCTGCTGGTGTCCAGCGCTGCCCCGGCCTGTGCCACCCGTGCCAGGCCCTGTGCCACCTGCCCACCCCTGAGCTGCCCTCCCGCCTTCATCCTGACTGTGCATGAGAGATGTGTATAAGAGACAGGCCCAAAGCCGGGGATCAGATGCAAACTCCCCAGGAATGGGGCTCGGGTATGCGGCCCGGAGGGGCCACCGTGAGACGCCCGACCCTTGCGCACCCTTCCCCAGCACTGGGCTTGGGGACACTCTCCTNACTGTGCATGAGGCCCCTTGCCAGGCAGGCCCTGCCTCCCTTACTGGAACGCTGGAGAGCTGACACAGGACCCCCAGGCCCACCTGCTCCCCCTGTGGGGGAGGAGGGGGGTGGAGGAGAGTGTCCCCAAGCCCAGTGCTGGGGAAGGGTGCGCAAGGGTCGGGCGTCTCACGGTGGCCCCTCCGGGCCACATACCCGAGCCCCATTCCTGGGGAGTTTGCATCTGATCCCCGGCTTTGGGCAGAGCCAGGCTGGTGAGGTGGCTGTGCAGTGACCAGCGGGGTGATTACTCTCCGTCTCCAGGTGCATTGGGTTGGGACAGTAATAGTGTCTTGGCGGGGAATGTGGAAAGGATTCCTTGCTTCACACAGGTAAACGCAGACAGGGCCATGGCCAGCATCCAGCGGGCTGCAGTGGGGCTGCATGTTCTTACCATGTGTCATCCTCCTGACTCACGGTCATGTGTTCGTCTGAAAATCCCACTGACTTTCTATCAGGACGCTGAGCAGCCCACCTAGGGATGAAGGACTTGGGACTCAAAGAGCCTATTTTTCTTTATTAATTGAAGGGTAGTTGCTGTACGGTAAGGATATATGTTACAGGTGTACAATATAGTGATGCTCAATTTTTAAAGGTTATGCTTTAGGGTCATTATGACATATTTACTATATGCCTTGTGTTGTACAGTATATCTTTGTAGATTATTTTGTATATAATAGTTCGTGCCTGTTAATCCCTTGCTCCGATATTGGCCGTCCCCAACACCCCATGGTAACCATTAGTTTGCTCCCTGAATCTGAGTCTGCCTCTTTATGGTTATGCTAGTTTCTTCTTGTTCAGCCTCACTCAGTCATGTCCGACTTTGCAACCCCGCGGACTGCAGCACACCCAGCTTCCCTGTCCTTCACTGTCTCCTGAAGTTTGCTCAAACTCGTGCCCACTGAGTTGACGTTACTATTCAGCCATCTCATCCTCTATCATCCCCTTCACCCTCTGCCCTCAGTCTTTCCCAGCATCAGGATCTTTTCCAGTGAGTCAGCTTTTCACATCAGGTGGCCAAAGTATTGGAGCTTCAGCTTCAGCATCAGGCCTTCCAGTGAGTATTTAGGGTTGATTTCTTTTGGGATTGACTGGTTTGATCTCCTTGCCGTCCAAGGGACTTTCAGGTTGCTAGTTTGTTGTAATGTTTAGATTCTTCATATAAGTCATATCGTACAGTTCAAGTAGCATATTTCAGACAAGTCTCTTTCAAAGTACTGAAAATGGAAAGTCCTAGGTCCTAGTCACATACATGGAGTCAGATTTAGACCTTTGCTTTCAGGACACACAATTTTAAATGGTGGAGTCATTCTTTGCTGCAAGTGGTTTTGGCGGCTATTTAACCTGTGTCCTGTCCTGCTTCTACCGATGCCTGGTGGAAAAAGGCTAAAATGGCATTCTAAAAGGAATTCTTTATATTTGCATGGGAAAAAATAACATGTTTAAAAGGCAACAACATCCAAGGCACAAGCCTGCAGTTGGAAATCTAGCCCTCAGTGTTCAGTTATGGCATTTCCAAAACAGAGTGTAGAGTATGTTTCATTTCAAACAGCTTCAGAGCCATAGATTCCCCTTCCCCAGCCCCTACAGAGGTGTAATTCCTCAAAGCTTTCTTCAGTTTTCTTCCATTTTTTCCCCCTTGCAGACACTATTCAAAAAGGAATAATAATTGCAAAAGAAAGAGATGAGAGTGGTGGTTCTCAATATCAGAAATACTCTGGCAGCTTAAAACAGGGCCCCTCCCCTGCTGTGAAGCCGTGCTTCCTCTGGTCAGGGGTGCAGCCCAGTCCTGGAGTTGTAAGAGCCCCCTGAGTGGGCTTGCTGCACAGCCCAGCGGTGGGGCCAGGCTGGCCCTTGTGCACCACCGGCCAGTCTGGAAACCCATGTGGTCTTGCAGGCCCCAGCCCCGGA
>SJYV01043461.1:0-49904 GCA_006410875.1 Neotragus pygmaeus | reverse complement strand
TCTCCACGCCAGTGGCCAGGGGACTCTGGGGAATACTTGGCAGTCGGTGCTGGCTCCTAAGTCCTCGTCTGGAGCATGAGGATTCCTCTCCACTGCAGACTTGGACCGTGGGGTTCCTCTGGTAGTTCTCCAGGGGAGTCAGTTCTCGTCTGCAGTGGAGGGGTGAACCTCCGCTTTCCTCCCAAGCTGTAGCTGAAGGGTCAGTCTTCCTGTCGAGGTGACACAGTGGTCTGGGGCTTCCCCTCGAGGCTTTCCCACAGGGTTGAAACACGTGCCAACGTGGTGTGTTCCAACCCTCTGGGTGACATTCGAGGCAGTGCAGGGCCACCAGGTTCTGATGGAGTGGACAGAGACATCTGGGGGTCTCATGGAACAGGTGGCGTGACCCCCAGTTTTCCTCTGTACACTCCTATGGAGAGTGCGTCCTCTTGAGATGCGACGGGATTGGCAGGAATCCTTCCCTGAAGAATGAGGGAAAGGAACCATGGTCTCGAACGGAGCAGGGGGACATGGGGCTCCTCTTGAGTTGTGGGGGGAACCTTGGATTTCCTCTTGAGTGGAGTCGTGAATGTCGTGATAATCTTGACTCACTACAAGGGTGTGAAGGAACCCATTGAGGCTCATGAGGGATGGGGGGACTTCCCACGAGATACCACAGAGGACAAGGGCCTCATCTCTCCTGGAGGGGAGATCCTCCTGGTTTTTCTCGAGTTGTGGCAGGTTCCTCTCGACTTACGACGGGGACACCAGGGACCCACTCCTGTGCCCTCCAGAAAGGCCAGGCTCCACGCGAGTTGCCAGGGGCCTCTGGGGATTCCTTGGCAGTCGGTTCCTGCTCCTAGGTCCCCGTCTGGCACCTGAGGATTCCTCTCCACTGCAGACGTGGACCGTGTGGTTCCTCTGGAGGCTCCGCAGGGGAGTCAGGTCTCCTCTTCAGTGGATAGGTTCACGTCCGATTTCTACCAGAGCTGTAGCTGCAGGGTCAGTCTTCGTGTCGAGGTGTCACAGGGTTCTGGGCATTCCCCTCGAGGCTTTCCCACAGGGTTTAAACACGTGACAACCTGGTGGGAGCCAATCCTCAGTATGACATTCGAGTCAGCGCAGGGCCGCCAGGTTCCAATGGAGTGGACAGAGATATCTGGGCATCTGGTGGAACAGGTGGCGCGACCCCTGGAGTTCCTCTGTACACTCCTGTGAAAAGTGCCTCCTCTTGAGATGTGACCAGACTGGCGGGAATTCATCCCCGTCGAATCAGGGAAAGGATCCCTGGTCTCGAAGGAAGTAGGGAGAGACTTGTCTCCTCTTGAGTTGTGGTGGGAACCTCGGTTTTCCTCTCGAGTGGAGACATGAATGTCGGGATATTCTTCAGTCACTTCACGGGAGTGAAGGAATCCATCGAGTTTCACGAGTGATGGGGGGGGCTTCCCACGGATGCCATAGAGGACAAGGGCCTCATCTCGCCTGGAGGGGAGATCCTCCTGGTTTTTCTCGAGTTGCAGCAGGTTCCCCTCGACATATGACGTAGACATCAGTGACCCGCTCCTGTGCCCTTCAGAAAGGCCAGGCCCCACTCGAGTTGCCAGGGGCCTCTGGGGATTCCTTGGCAATCGGTTCTGGCTCCTAAGTCCTCATCTGGCACCTGAAGATTCCTCTCCACTGCAGACTTGGACCGTGGGTTTCCGCTGGAGGCTCCCCAGGGGAGTGAGGTATCGTCTTGAGTGGAGATGTGCACCTGCACTTTCCTCCCAAGCTCTAGCTGCAGGGTCAAGCTTTCCATCGAGGTGACACAGGGGTCTGCGGCATCCCCTCGATTCTTTCCCACAGGGTGGAAACACGTGCCACCACAGTGTGAGCCAATCTTCGGTGTGACTGACGAGGCGGCTCAGGGACACCAGGTTCAGATGGAGTGTACAGAGACATCTTGGGGTCTCGTGGAAGAGGTGGCGGGACCCCCGGGTTTCCTGTGGACATTCCTATGGAGAGCGCCTCCTCATGATATGCGTGGGGACCGGTGGGAATCCTTCTCCGAAGAATCAGTGAAAGGAACCCTGGTCTCGAACGGAGCAGGGGGAAACGGGGCTCCTCTTGAGTTGTGGTTGGAACCACGGTGTTCCTCTTGAGTGGAAATGTGAATATCGGGATATTCTTGAGTCACTGCAAGGGTGTGAAGGAACCCATCAAGGTTCACGAGGGATGGGGCAACTTCCTGCGAGATGCCACAGACGACAAGAGCCTCATCTGGCCTGCAGGGGAAATCTTCCTGGTTTTTCTCGAGCTGAGGCAGGTTCCTCTCTACTTACGACAGGAAGCTCAGGGACCGGCCCCTGTGCCCTCCGAAAGGCTAGGCTCCACACGAACTGCCAGGGGCCTCTAGGGACTCCTTGGCAGTCGTGGCCTGCTCCTAAGTCCTCGTCTGGAGCCTGAGGATACCCTCCACTGCTTACTTGGAACGTAGGGTTTCTTTGGAGGCTCCCAAGCGGAGTCATGTCTCATCTCCAGTGGAGACGTGTAAGTCCGCTTTCCACCCGAGCTGTAACTGCAGGTTCAGGCTTCCCGTCGAGGTGACAAAGGGGTCTGGGGCTTCCCCTCGAGGCTTTCCCACAAGGTTGAAACATGTGCCACCATGGTGGGAGCCAATCCTCGGGGTGACAGTCTAAGTGCTACAGGGCCACCTGGTTCCTCTGGAAGGGACAGTGACATCTCGGGGTGTCATGGATCACGGGGCTCAAAAACCAGAATTATTCTGGATACTGCTGAGGCAGCTGCCTCCTCTTGACATGCAACGGGACCATCGGGAATCCTTCCTCGATACAGCCAGAAAAGGAAGCCTGATCTCGAGCTGAGCAGGGGGATACGGGGGTCCTCTTGAGTTGTGGTGGGACCCTCGGTGATCCTCTCGCGTGGAGACCTGTCTGTCGGGATATTCTTGAGTTGCTGCAAGCGTGTGAAGGAACCCGTTGATGTTCATGAGGGATGGGGTGACTTCCCACGTGGTGCTGCAGAGGAATAAGGCCTCATCTCGCCTGGAGGGGAAATTCTCCTGGTTTTTCTCGAGTTACAGTAGGTGTCTCTTGAATTATGATGGGGACGCCAGGGACTCGCTCCTGTGCCCTCCACAAAGGCCAGACTCCACAAGAGGTGCCATCGGCCTCTGGGGATTCCTTGGCAGTCGGTTCCAGTTCCTAAGTCCTCGCCTTTCACCTGAGGATTCCTCTCCACTGCAGACGTGGACCATGGGGGTCCTCTGGACGCTCCCCATGCGAGTCAGGTCTCATCTCGAGTGGAGAAGTGCACCTCTGCTTTCCTCCTGAGCTGTAGGTGTAGGGTCAGCCTTCCCATCAAGGAGACACAGGGATGTGGGGCTTCCCCTCAAGTCTCTCCCACAGGGTTGAAACACGTGCCACCTTGGTGTGAGCCAATCCTCGCGGTGAGTTTCAAGGAAACTCAGGGCCACCAGGTTCCTCTAGAGTGGACAGAGACAACTGGGGGTCTCGTGGAACAGGTGTTGCAACCCAAGGAGTTCCTCTGAAAACTGCTGTGGAGAGTGCCTCCTCGTGATATGGGAGGGAACGGGCGGGAATCCTTCCCTGATCAATCCCTTAAAGGAAATGTGGTCTCGAACCAAGCAGCGGAACACGGGTGTCCTCTTGAGCTGTGGTTGGAACCTCTGTGTTCCTCTCGAATGGAGACGTGAATGTCTGGATATTCTTGAGTCACTGCAAGGGTGTGTAGGAACCCGTCGAGGTTCATGAGTGATGGGGTGACTTCCTGCAAGGTGCTGCAGAGGAAAAAGACCTCATCTCGCCTGGAGGGGAGATCCTCCTGGTTTTTCTTGAGTTACGGCAGGTTCCTCTCGACTTACGACGGGAACCACAGGGACCCACTCCAGGGCGCTCCAGAAAGGCCAGACCCCACGCGAGTTGCCAGGGGCCTCTGGGGATTACCTGGCAGTCGGTTCCGGCTCCTAACTCCTCGTCTGAATACTGAGGATTCCTCTCCCCTGCAGACATGGACCGTGGGGTTCCTCTGCAGGCTCCCCAGGGGAGTCAGGTCTCATCTTGAGTGGAGACGTGCACCTCTGCTCTCCTTCTACGCTGTAGCTGCAGGGTCAGGCTTTCTGTCGAGGTTACACAGGAGTCTGAGTCTTCCCCTCAAGGGTCTCCCACAGGTTTGAAACAGGTGCCAATGTGGTGGGAGCCAATGGTCAGGGTGACTGTCGAGGCGGCTCAGGGCCACCAGAATCTGATGGAGTGGACAGAAACATCTGGGGGTCTTGTGGAACAGGTGGCGTGACCCCCGGTGTTCCTCTGGACACTCCTCTAGAGAGCACCTCCTCTTGAGATGCAACGGGATGGTCGAGAATCCATCCCTGAAGAAGCAGGGAAAGGAAGCCTAATTTCGTGAGGAGCAGGGGGACACGGGTTTCCTCTTGAGTTGTGGGGGGGACCCTCGATGTTCCTCTTGAGTGGAGACGTGTATGTCAGGCTATTCTTGAGTAACTGCAAGGGTGTGAAGGAACCCGTCAAGGTTCATGAGGGATGGGGTGACTTCACGTGAGGTGCTGCAGAGGCCAAGTGCCGCATCTCACCTGGAGAGGAGATCCTCCTGGTTTTTCTCGAGTTGTGGCAGGTTCCTCTCTAGTTACGACATGGACTCCAGGGACCAGCCCCTGAGGCGTCCAGAAAAGCCAGGCTCCAAGCGAGTTGGCAGGGGTTTCTGGGGATTCCTTGGAAGTCGGTTCCGGCTCCTAAGTCCTCGTCTGGCACCTGAGGATTCCTCTCCACTGCAGACGTGGACATTGGGGTTCCTCTGGTGGCTACCCAGGCGAGTCAGGTCTCTTCTTGAGTGGAGACGTGCACCTCCGCTTTCCTCCTGAGCTGTAGCTGCAGGGTCAGGCTTCCTGTCGAGGTGACACAGGGGTCTGGGGCTTCCACTCAAGGCTTTCCCACAGGGTTGAAACACGAGACAACGTGGTGGGAGCCAATCCTCGGGGAGACAGTCGAGGCGGCGCAGGGCCACCAGGTTACGATGGAGTGGACAGAGACATCTGGGGGTCTCGTGGAAAAGGTGGCACTACCCACGGATTTCTTCTGGACACTCCTGTGGGGGGCGCCTCCTCTTGATATGCCACAGGACTGGCGGGAATCCTTCCCTTTTGAATCAGTGAAAGGAACCCTGGTCTCCAACGGAGCAGAGTGACACAGGGCTCCTTCCTCTTGAGTTGTGGTGGGAACCTCAGTGTTCCTCTCGAGTGGAGACGTGAATGTTGGGATATTCTGGAGTCACTGCAAGGGAGTCAAGGAACCCATAGAGGTTCATGAGGTATGGGGTGACTTCTGTGAGGTGCCGCAGAGGACAAGGGCCTAATTTTGCGTGGAGGGGAGATTCTCCTGGTTTTACTCAAGTTGCGGCAGGTTTCTCTCGACTTACGACACGGACCCTGGGGACCCTCCCCTGTGCCGTCTGGAAAGGCCAGTCTCCACAGGAGTTGCCATGGGCATCTGGGGATTTCTTGGCAGTCAGGATCTGCTCCTAAGTCCTCCTCTGGAGCCTGAGGATTCCCTCCACTGCTTACTTGGACAGTGGGGTTTCTCTGGAGGCTCCCCAATGGAGTCAGGTCTCATCTCCAGTGGAGACATGCATGTCCGCATTCCTCACAAGCTGTAGCCGCAGTGTCCAGCTTTCCATAAAGGTGACACAGAGGTCTGGGGCTTGCCTTCGAGGCTTTCCCACAGGGTTGAATTACGTTCCACCGTGGTGGGAGCCAATCTTCGGTGTGACAGTCGAGACGGTGCAGGGACACCAGGTTCCTCTGGAATTGACAGAGACATCTGTGGGTCTCGTGGATCACGTGACTCGACCACCAGAGTTCCTCTAGATATTCCTGGGGCATTTGCCTCTTGACATGCAATTGGACCATCCAGAACCCTTCCTCGACGAAGCCGGGAAAGGAAGCCTGATCTCGAGCTGAGCAGGGGGACACGGGGGTCCTCTTGAGTTTTGGCGAGATGCTCGGTGTTCCTCTCGCATGGAGACCTTTATGTCAGGATATTCTTGAGTCGCTGCAAGCATGTGAAGGAACCCGTTGAGGTTCATGAGGGATGAGGTGACTTCCCACGAGGTTAAGCAGAGGAAAAAGGCCTCATCTCGCCTGGAGGGGAGATGCTCCTGGTTTTTCTCGAGATAGGGCAGTTTCCTCTTGACTTACGACGGGGACACAAGGGACCCACTCCTTGGCCCTCTGGAGTGGCCAGGCTCCACACGAGTTGCCAGGAGCCTCTGGGGATTCCTTGGCAGTCGGTTCCGGCTACTAAGTCCTCGTCTGGCACCTGAGGATTCCTCTCCACTGCAGACGTGTACCGTGGGGTTCCTCTGAAGGCTCCCCAGTGCAGTCAGGTCTCGTCTTGAGTGGAGACGTGCAACTCCGCTTTCATCCCGAGCTGTAGCTGCAGGGTTAGTCTTACAGTTGAGGTGACATAGGGGTCTGGGGCTTCCCCTCGAGCCTTTCCCACAGGGTTGAAACACGTGTCAATGTGGTGGGAGCAAATACTCGCAGTGACATTCGAGGTGGTGCAGGGCCAACAGGTTCCGATGGAGTGGACAGAGACATCTTGGGGTCTCGTGCAACAGGTGGTGTGACCCCCAGAATTCCTCTGGACACACTTGTGGAGTGCTCCTCCTCTTGAGATGTGATGGGATGGTCAGGAATCCATCCCTGAAGAAGCAGGGAAAGGAAGCCTGATTTCGTGTGGAGCATGGGGACACCGGGTTCCTCTTGAGTTGTGGGGGGACCCTAGATGTTCCTCTTGGGTAGAGATGTGTATGTCAGGGCTCTTCTTGAGTCACTGCAAGAGTGTGAAGGAACCTGTCGAGGATGATGAGGGATGGGGTGACTTCCCGTGGGGTACCACAGAGGACAAGGGCCTCATCTCGCTTGAAGGGGAGATCCTCCTGGTTTTTCTCGAGTTGTGCCAGGTTCCTCTAGACTTATGAATGGGACCCCAGGGACGCGCCACTGTGCCCTCCGGAAAGGCCAGGATTCACGCGAGTGGCCAGGGGCTTCTGGGGATTCCTTGGCAGTCGTGGTCTGCATTAAAGTCCTTCTCTGGAGCCTAAGGATTCCCTCCACTGCTTACTTGGACCGTGGGGTTTCTCTGGATGCTCCCCATGGGAGTCAGGTCTCGTCTCCTGTGGAGAATTGCACGTCCACTTTCCTTCTGAGCTGTAGCCACAGGGTCAGTTTTCCCGTCCAGGTGACACAGGGGTCTGAGTCTTCCACTTGAGGCTTTCCCACAGGGTTGAAACACGTGCCACCATGGTGGGAGCCAATCCTCGGGATGACAGTCGAGGTGGTGCAGGGCCACCAGGTTCCTCTGGTGTGGACAGAGACATCTGGGGGTATTGTGGAATGGGTGGCGCCACCCGTGGTGTTCCTCTGGAAACTCCTGTGGCAAGGACCTTCTCTTGACATGCGACGGGACCATTGGGAATACTTCTCCAATGAAGCCGGGAAAGGAAGCCTGATCTTGAGCTGAGCAGGAGGACACCGGCATCCTCTTGAGTTGTGGTGGGACCCTCGGTGTTCCTCTCATGCGGAAACATGTATGTTGGGATATTCTTGAGTCGCTGCAAGGGTGTGAAGGAACCCATCGAGGTTCCCGAGGAATGGGTTGACTTGTGGGGAGTTGATGCAGGGGAAACGGCCTCATTTCGCCTGGAGGGGAGATCCTCCTAGTTTTTCTCGAATTGCAGCAGGTTCCTCTCGACTTCCGACAGGGACCCCAGGGACCTGCTCCCGTGCCCTCCGGACAGGCCAGGACCCACGCGAGTTGTCAGGGGCCTCTGGAGATTCCTTGGAAGTGGGTTCCGGCTCCTAGTCTTCGTCTGGCACCTGAGGATTCCTCTCCACTGTGGACGTGGACCTTGGGGTTGCTCTGGAGGCTCCCCAGGGGAGTCAGGTCTTGTCTCCAGTGAGACATGCACATCCGCTTTCGTCCCGAGATGTAGCTGCAGAGTCAGGCTTCCCGTTGATGTGACACAGGTGTCTGAGGCTTCCCCTCGAGGCTGTCCCACAGGGTGGAAACATGTGCCACCGTTGTGTAAGCCAGACTTCGTGGTGACTGTCAAGTCGGCTCAGGGCCGCCAGGTTCCGATAGAGTGGTCAGAGACATCTGGGGGTCTTGTGTAACAGGTGGCTCAACACCCGGAGTTCCTCTGGACACTCATGTGGAGAGCGCCTCCACTTAAGATGCGACGGTACTCGTGGGAATCCTTCCCCGAAGAATCAGGGAAAGGAACTCTGGTCTCAAGAGGAGCAGGGGGACACGGGGCTCCTGTTGAGTTGTGGCAGGACCATCGGTGTTCCTCTCGCATGGAGACCTGTATGTTGGGATATTCTTGAGTCACTGCAAGGGTGTGAAGGAACCTGTCGAGGTTCATGAGGGATCGAGTGACATCCCGTGAGATGCCACAGAGGACAATGGCCTCATCTCGCCTGGAGGGGAGATCCTCCTGGTTTTTCTCGAGTTGAGGCAGGCTCCTCTCGACCTATGACCGGGGCACCAGGGACCAGCCCCTGTGCCTACCATAAAGGCCAGGCTTCACGTGAGTGGCCAGGGGCCTCTGTGGATACCTTGGCAGTCGTTGCATGCTTTAAATTCATCCTCTGGAGCCTGAGGATTCCCTCCACTGCGTTCTTTGACTGTGGGATATTTCTGGAGTCTCTCCAAGGGAGTCAGTTTTCGTCTCCTGTGGAGAAATGCACGACCACTTTCCTCCCGAGGTTTAGCCACAGTGTCAGTCTTCCAGTCGAGGTGACAAAGGGGTCTGAGGCTTCCCCTCGTGGCTTTCCCACCAGGTGGAAACACGTGCCAAAG
This sequence comes from Neotragus pygmaeus, assembly GCA_006410875.1. Lineage (NCBI taxonomy): Eukaryota > Metazoa > Chordata > Mammalia > Artiodactyla > Bovidae > Neotragus > Neotragus pygmaeus. Next base: position 41,028 of record SJYV01043461.1, on the reverse strand, counting down.
TGGTGGCAGCCAATCCGTGGGGTGACAGTCGAGGTGGTGCAGGGCCACCAGGTTCGTCTGGAATCGACATAGACATCTGGGTGTATCGTGGAACGGGTGGCGCCACACCAAATTTCCTCTGGAAACTCCTGTGGTGAGCGCCTCCTCTTGACATGCGACAGGACCGTTGGGAATTCTTCTCCGATGAAGCAGGGAAAGAAGCCTGATCTCGAGCTGAGAAGGGGGACACGGGGGTCCTCTTGAATTGTGGCAGGACCCTGGGTTTTCCTCTCGTGCGGAGACCTGTATGTTGGGATATTCTTGAGTCGCTGCAAGGGTGTGAAGGAACCCGTCGAGGTTCATGAAGGATGGGGTGAAGTCCCGTGAGGTGCCACAGGAGAAAAAGGCCTCATCTCGCCTGGAGGGGAGATCCTCCTGTTTTTTCTTGAGTTGCGGCAGGTTCCTCTCGACTTACGACGGGGACCCCCAGAGACCTGCTCCTGTGCCCTCCAGACAGACCAGGCCCCACGCGAGTTGCCAGGGGCCTCTGGGGATTCCTTGGCAGTCCGTTCTGGCTCCTAAGTCCTCATCTGGCACCTAAGGATTCCTCTTCACTGTTGATGTAGACCATGGTGTTCCTCTGGAAGCTCCCCAGGGGAGTCAGGTCTCTTCTCCAGTGGACACGTGCAACTTCGCTTCCCTCCCAAGCTGTAGCTGCAGGTTCAGGTTTCTCATCGAGGTGACACAGTGGTCTGGGGCTTCCCCTCAAGGCTTTCCCACAGGGTGTAAACACAAGCCACCGTGGTGTGAGCCAATATTCATGGTATCTGTCGAGGCAGCTCAGGCCCGCCAGGTTCTGATAGAGTGGACAGAGACATCTGGCTGCTCGTGGAACATGTGACTCAACACCCGGAGTTCCTCTGGACACTCATGTGGAGAGCGCCTACTCTTGAGTTGCGATGGTACACGCAGTAATCCTTACCCGACGAATCAGGAAAAGGAACCCTGGTCTCGAGAGGAGCAGGGGGACAAGGGGCTCTTGTTGATTTGTGGCGGGACCATCGGTGTTCCTCTCGCGTGGAGACCTGTATGTCGGGGAATTCTTGAGTCGCTGCAAGGGTGTGAATTAACCCGTCGAGGTTCACTAGGGATGCAGTGACTTCCCGCGTGATGCCCCAGAGGACAATGGCCTCATCTCGCCTGGAGGGGAGATCCTCCTGTTTTTTCTCGAGTTGTAGCAGTTTCCTCTCAACTTACGACAGGGACATCAGGGACCCGCCCCTGTGCCCTCCAGAAAGGCCAGGTTTCACGCGAGTGGCCAGGGGCCTCTGCGATTCCTTGGCAGCTGTGGCCTGCTTCAAAGTCCTCCTCTGGAGCCTGAGGATTCCCTCCACTGTTTACTTGGACCGTGGGATATTTCTGGAGGCTCCACAGGGGAGTCAGTTTTCGTCTCCTGTGGAGAAGTGCACATCCCCTTTCCTTCTTAGGTGTAGCCGAAGGGTCAGTCTTCCAGTAGAGGTGACATAGGGCTCTGAGGCTTCCCCTCGTGGCTTTCCCACTGGGTGGAAACACGTGCCACCTGGGTGGGAGCCAATCCTCGGGATGACAGTTGAGGCGGTGCAAAGCCACAAGGTTCATCTGGAATTTACAGAGACATCTGGGTGTATCGTGGAACCGGTGGTGCCATCCCCGGAGTTCCTCTGGAAACTCCTGTGGCCAGCGCCTCCTCTTGACTTGCGACGGGACTGTTGGTAATACTTCCCCGATGAAGCCAGGAAAGGAAGCCTGATCTCGAGCTGAGCAGGGGGACACGAGGGTCCTCTTGAATTGGGGCACTACCCTTGGTGTTCCTCTCGTGCAGAGACCTGTATGTTGGGATATTCTTGATTGGCTGCAAGGGTGTGAAGGAACCCGTCAAGGTTCATGAGGNAGGCCTGGCGTACTGCAATTCATGGGGTCTCAAAGAGTCGGACACGACTGAGCAACTGAACTGAACTGAAGATATTTGTTATGTTCAGGAAAACATTAAAAATTTTGAAAACTGTTAGTCAAGGGTAAAAATTTATAATTACAGTCGTCCCTTGGTATCTGTGTGGGACTTGTTCCAGGACTCCTATGAAATCCAAAACCCACAGATGTTCAAGTCTCTCATATAAAATGGCATAGTATTTGCAGTGAACCTATACACATCCTCCTGTGTACTTTAAATCATTTCTAGATTGTACCTAATACAAAGTAAATGCTATGTAAGTAGTTGTAAATATAACATAAATGTTATATAAACAGTTGACAGGAAGTAACAATTTCAAGTTTTGCTTTTTGGAACTTTCTCGAGTTTATTTTACCAAGTAGTTCATGGTTGGCTGCATTTACAGATATAGAACCCCAGGATATGGAGGGTGGACTGTATCTATGTGTATAAAAAAAATACATTCCTGAAACATCAGAAGGAAACAATAAATATGGAAACTGTATCAAGCCTAACAGAATAAAAAAAAAAANGGGCCTCTGGGGATTCCTTGGCAGTCCGTTCTGGCTCCTAAGTCCTCATCTGGCACCTAAGGATTCCTCTCCACTGGGAACGTGGACGGTGGGGTTACTCTGGAGGCTCCCCAGGGACGTCAGGTCTCTTCTCCAGTGGACAAGTGCAACTTTGCTTTCCTCCAGCGCTTTAGCTGCAGGGTCAGGTTTCCCGTCAAGGTGGCACAGGGTTCTGGGGCTTCCCCTCGAGGCCTTCCCACTGGGTGGAAACACTTGCCATCGTGGTGTGAGCCAATCCGTGTTGTCTGTCGAGGCGGTTCAGGGTCGCCTGGTTCCGATGGAGTGGACAGAGACATCTGGCTGCTCGTGGAACATGTGGCTCAACACCTGAAGTACCTCTGGACACTCAGGTGGAGAGCGCCTCCGCTAGATGTGTGACGGCACAAGCGGGAATCCTTCCCCAACGAATCAGGGAACGGAACCCTGGTCTTGAGGGGAGCAGGGGGATCCGGGGCTCCTGTTGAGTTGTGGTGTGACCCAAAGTGTTCCTCTCGCGTGGACACCTGTATGTCTGGATATGCTTGAGTCACTGCAATTTTGTGAAGTAACCCGTCAAGATTCACGAGGGATCGGGTGACTTGTGGCGAGTTGATGCAGGGGAAAACTGCCTCATCTCGCCTGGAGGGGAGATTCTCCTGATTTTTCTCGAGTTGCGGCAGGTTCCTCTTGACTTATGACAGGGACCCCAGGGACCTGCTCCTGTGACCTCCGGACAGGACAGGCCCCATGCGAGTTGCCTGGGGCCTCTGGGGTTTCCTTAGCAGTCAGTTCCGGCTCCTAAGTCCTCGTCTCTCACCTGAGGATTCCTCTTTACTGAGGACTTGGACCTTGGGGTTCCCCTGAAGGCTCCCAAGGGAGTCAGGTCTGGTCTCCAGTGGAGACGTGCACCTCCGCTTTCGTCCCGAGCTGTAGCTGCAGGGTCATGTTTCCCGTCGAGGTGACACAGGGGTCTGGGGCTTCCCCTTGAGGCCTTCCCACAGGGTGGAAACACGTGCCACCGTGGTGTTAGCCAATATTCCGGGTGTCTTTCAAGGCGGCTCAGGGCCGCCAGGTTCCGATGGAGTGGACAGAGACATTTGGGTGCTCATGGAAGTTGTGGCTCAACACCCGGAGTTCCTCTGGACACTCATGTGGAGAGCGACTCCTTCAGAGATGCGATGGTATATGTGGGAATCCTTCTCTAATGAATCAGGGAAAGGAACCCTGGTCTCGAGCGGAGTAGGGGGACCCGTGGCTCCTGTTGAGTTGTGGCGGGACCCTCGGTGTTCCTCTCACGTGGAGATTTGTATGTCGGGATATTCTTGAGTTGGCTGCAAGGGTGTGAAGGAACCCGTCGAGGTTCATGAGGGATGGGGTGACTTCCCGGGAGATGCCGCAGAGGACAATGGCCTCATTTCATTTGGAGGGGAGATCCTCCTGGTTTTTCTCGAGTTGCGGCAGGTTCCTCTCGACTTACAACAGGGACTCCAGGGAACCACCCCTGTGCCCTCCGGAAAGGCCAGGTTTCAGGGGAGTGGCCAGGGGCCTCTGGGGATTCCTTGGCAGTCGTTTCCTGTTTCAAAGTCCTCCTCTGGAGCCTGAGGATTCCCTCCACTCCGTACTTGGACCGTGGGATATTTCTGGAGGCTCACCAGGGGAATCAGGTCTCATCTCCTGTGGAGAAGTGCACGTCCGCATTCCTCCTGAGGTGTAGTCGCAGGGTCAGTCTTCTATTCGAGGTTACACAGGGGTCTGAGGCGTCCCCTCGTGGCTTTCCCACAGGGCGGAAACACGTCCCATCGTGGTGGGAGCCAATCCTTCAGATGACAGTCGAGGTGGTGCAGGGCCACAAGGTTCGTCTGAATGGACAGAGACATCTGGGTGTATGGTGGAATGGGTGGCATCACTCCCGGAGTTCCTCTGGAAACTCATTTGGTGAGTACCTCCTCTTGACATGTGACAGGACCATTGAGAATCCTTCCCCAACGAAGCTGGGAAAGGAAGCCTGATCTCGAGCTGAGCAGGGGCACACGTTGGTCCTCTTGAGTTGTGGCAGGAGCCTCGGTGTTCCTCTTGTGCAGAGACCTGTATGTCGGGATATTCTTGACTCACTGCAAGGGTGTGAAGGAACCCGTCGAGGTTCACCTGGGATGGGGTGACTTCCCGTGAGGTGCTGCTGAGGAAAATGGCCTCATCTCGCCTGGAGGGGAGATCCTCCTGGTTTTTCTCAAGTTGTGCCAGGTTCCTCTAGACTTATGACGGGGATCCCAGGGACCCACCCCTGTGCCCTCCAGAAAGGCCAGGCTTCACGGGAGTGGCCAGGGGCCTCTGGGGATTCCTTGGCAATCGTGGCAGGATTCAAAGTCCTCCTCTGGAGCCTGAGGATTCCCTCCACTGCTTACTTGGACCGTGGGGTTTTTATGCAGGCTCCCCAGGGGAGTCAGGTCTCGTCTCCTGTGGAGACATGCACGTCCACTTTCCTTCCGAGCTGTAGCCCCAGGGTCAGTCTTCCTGTCGAGGTGATACAGGGGTCTGAGGCTTCCCCTCGAAGCTTTCCCACAGGGGTGAAACACGTGCCACCATGGTGGGAGCCAATCCTCGGGATGACAGTTGAGGCAGTGCAAGGCCACCAGTATTCTCTGGAATGGACAGAGACATCTGGGGATATCGTGGATCAGGTGGCGCCACCACAGGAGTTCCTGTGGAAACTCCTGTGGCAAGAGCCTCCTCTTTACATGCGATGGGACCGTTGGGAATACGTCCTCGAAGAAGCCGGGAAAGGAACCCTGCTCTGGAGTGCAGCAGGGGGACACGGGGTTCCTGTTGAGTTGTGGTGGGACCATCAGTGTTCCTCTCGCGTGGACACCTGTATGTCTGGATATGCTTGAGTTGCTGAAATGTTGTGAAGGAACCCGTTGAGGTTCATGAGAGATAAGGTGACTTGCGGGGAGTTGATGCAGGGGAAAATGGCCTCATCTCGCCTGGAGGGGAGATTCTCTTGGTTTTTCTCCAGTTGCGGCAGGTTCCTCTTGACTAACGACAGGGAACCCAGGGACATGATCCTGTGCCCTCCGGACAGGCCAGGCCCCACACAAGTTGCCAGGGGCCTCTGGGGATACCTTGGCAGTCGGTTCCGGCTCCTAGGTCCTCGTCTGGTACCTGAGGATTCCTCTTTACTGGGGGCGTGTACCTTGGGGTTCCTCTGGAGGCTCCCAGGGGAGTCAGGTCTCGTCTCCAGTCGAGACATGCACCTCTGCTTTCATCCCGAGCTGTAGCTGCAGGGTCACGCTTCCTGTCGAGGTGACACAGGGGTCTGAGGCTTCCCCTTGAGGCCTTCCCACAGGGAGGAAACACCTGCATCCGTGGTGTGAGCCAATTTTCGTGGTGACTGTCGAGGCAGCTCAGGGCCGCCAGGTTCTGATGGGGTGGACAGAGACACCTGGGGGTCTCATGGAACAGGTGGTTCAAACCCCGGTGTTCCTCTGGACAGTCATATGGAGAATGGTTCACTTGAGATGTGACAGAACACGCGGGAATCCTTCCCCAACGAATCAGGGAAAGGAACCCTGGTCTCGAGAGGAGCCGAGGGACACGGGGGCTCCAGTTGAGTTGTGGCGGGACCAACGGTGTTCCTCTCACATGTAGACCTGTATGTCGAGAAAATCTTGAGTCGCTGCAAGGGTTTGAAGGAACCAGTCGAGGTTCACGAGGGATGGAGTGACTTCCCGGGAGATGCAGCAGAGGACAATGGCCTCATCTCACCTGGAGGGGAGATCCTCCTGGTTTCTCTCGAGTTGCGGCAGGTTCCTCTCGACTTACGACGTGGACGCCAAGGACCCGCCCCTGTGCCCTCCAGAAAGGCCAGTTTTCAGGTGAGTGGCCAGGGGCCTCTGGGGATTCCTTGGCAGTCGTGGCCTGCTTCAAAGTGCTCCTCTGGAGCCTGAGGATTCCCTCCACTGTGTACTTGGACCATGGGGTTTTTCTGGAAGCTCCGCAGGGGAGTCAGGTTTCATCTCCTGTGGAGAAGTGCACGTCCGCTTTCCTCCCGAGGTGTAGCCGCAGGGTCAGTCTTCCCGTCGAGGTGACACAGGGGTCTGAGGCTTCCTCTATTGGCTTTCCCACAGGCTGGAAACACGTGCCACCAGGGTGGAAGCCAATCCTCGGGATGACAGTCAAGGCGGTGCTGGGCCACAAGGTTCCTCTGAAATGGACAAAGAAATCTGTGAGTATCGTGGAACGGGTGCCGCCACCCCCGGAGTTCCTCTGGAAATTCCTGTGGCAAGCGCCTCCTTTTGACATGCTATGGGACCATTTGAGATCCTTCCCCCACGAAGCCAAGAAAGGAAGCCTAATCTCGAGCTGAGCAGGAGGACACGGGGGTCCTCTTCCGTTATGGCGGGACCCTNCCGGAGTTCCTCTGGAAATTCCTGTGGCAAGCGCCTCCTTTTGACATGCTATGGGACCATTTGAGATCCTTCCCCCACGAAGCCAAGAAAGGAAGCCTAATCTCGAGCTGAGCAGGAGGACACGGGGGTCCTCTTCCGTTATGGCGGGACCCTTGGTGTTCCTCTCGTGCACAGATCTGTATGTTTGGATATTCTTGAGTCGCTGCAAGGGTGTGAATGAACCTGTCGAGGTTCTTGAGGGATGGGGTGACTTCCCGTGAGGTGCCACAGAGGAAAATGGCCTAATCTCGCCTGGAGGGGAGATCCTCCTAGTTTTTCTCGAGTTGTGGCAGGTTCCTCTCGACTTACGATGGGGATCAGAGGGACCCGGCCCTGTGCCCTGTGGAAAGGCCAGGCTTCACGCCCGTGGCCAGGGGCCTCTGGGGATACCTTGGCAGTCATGGGCTGCTTCAAAGTCCTCCTCTGGAGCCTGAGGATTCCCTCCACTGCTTACTTGGACCGTCGTGTTTCTCTGGAAGCTCCCCAGGGGAGTCACGTCTCGGCTCCTGTGGAGACGTGCACGTCCACTTTCCTCCCGAGCTGTAGCCGCAGCGTCAGTCTTCCCGTCGAGGTGACACATGGGTCTGAGGCTTCCCCTCAAGGCTTTCCCACGGGGTTGAAACACATGCCACCATGGTGGGAGCCAATTCTCGGGATGACAGTCGAGGCGGTGCAGGGCCACCAGGATCCTCTGGAATGGACAGAGACATCTGGGGGTATCATGGAACGGGTGGTGCCAACCCCGAAGTTCCACTGGAAACTCCGGTGGAAAGCGCCTCCTCTTGACATGCTATGGGACCGTTGGAGATCCTTCCCAGATGAAGCCAGGAAAGGAAGCCTGATCTCGAGCTTAGCAGGGGGACACGGGGTCCTCTTGCGTTGTGGTGGGACCCTCAGTGATCCTCTCATGCAGAGACCTGTTTGTTGGGATATTCTTGAGTCGTGGCAATGGTTTGAAGGAACCCGTTGAGGTTCACGAGGGACGGGGTGACTTGCAGCGTGTTGATGCAGGGGAAAACGGCCTCATCTAGCCTGCAGGGGAGATCCTCCTGGTTTTTCTCGAGTTGCGGCAGGTTCCTCTCCACTTATGACGGGGACCCCAGGGACATGCACCTGTGCCCTCTGGAAAAGCCAGGTTTCACGCGAGTGGCCAGGGGCCTCTGGGAATTCCTTGGCAGTCGTGTCCTGCTTCAAAGTCCTCCTCTGGAGCATGAGGATTACCTCCACTGCATACTTGGATCGTGGGATATTTCTGGATGCTCCCCAAGGGAGTCAGGTTTCGTCTCCTGTGGAGAAGTGCACGTCCGCTTTCCACCCGAGGTGTAACCACAGGGTCAGTCTTCCAGTCGAGGTTACACAGGGGTCAGAGTCTTCCCCTTGTGGCTTTCCCATCAGGTGGAAACACGTGCAATGTTGGTGGGAGCCAATCCTGGGGATGACAGTTGAGGCGGTGCAGGACCACAAGGTTCTTCTGGAATGGACAGAGACATCTGGGTGTATCCTGGAATGGGTGGCAACACCCCCTGGGTTCCTCTGGAAATTCCTGTGGCGAGTGTCCCCTCATGACATGCGACGGGACCATTGGGAATCCTTCCCTGACAAAGCCGGAAGGAAGCCTGATCTCGAGCTGAGCATGGGGACACGGCGGTCCTCTTGAGTTGTGAAGGGAGCCTCGGTGTTCCTTTCGTGTGGAGATCTGTACGTCGGGATATTCTTGAGTCACTGCAATGGTGTGAAGGAACCCGTTGTGGTTCACGAGAGATGTGGTGACTTGCGGAGAGTTGATGCAGAGGAAAACGGCCTCATCTCGCCTGGAGTGGAGATCCTCCTGGTTTTTCTCGAGATGCGGCAGGTTACTCTCGACTTCTGACAGGGACCCCAGGGACCTGCTTCTGTGCCCTCCGGACAGGCCAGGCCACACGCGAGTTGCCAGGGGCCTCTGGGGATTCCTTGGCAGTCGGTTCCAGCTCCTAAGTCCTCATCTGACNTCGAGATGCGGCAGGTTACTCTCGACTTCTGACAGGGACCCCAGGGACCTGCTTCTGTGCCCTCCGGACAGGCCAGGCCACACGCGAGTTGCCAGGGGCCTCTGGGGATTCCTTGGCAGTCGGTTCCAGCTCCTAAGTCCTCATCTGACACCTGAGGATTCCTCTTTACTGGGGCCGTGGACATTGGGGTTCCACTGGAGGCTCCCCAGGGAAGTCAGGTCTCGGCTCCAGTGGAGACGTGCACCTCTGCTTTCCTCCTGAGCTGTAGCCGCAGGATCACCTTTCCAGTCGTGGTGACACAGGGGTCTGAGGCTTCCCATAGTGGCTTTCCCACAGGGTGGAAACACGTGCCACCGTGGTGGGAGCCAATCCTCGGGATGACAGTCGAGCCAGTGTAGGGCCACAAGGTTCCTCTGGAATGGACAGAGACATCTGGGGATATCGTGGAACAGGTGGCGCCAACCCAGGTGTTCCTCTGGAAACTCCTGTAGCAAGCACCTCTTCTTGACATGTGACGGGACCTTTGGGAAAACGTCCCCGAAGAAACCAGGAAAGGAACCCTGCTCTGGAGGGGAGCAGGGGGACACGGGGCTCCTGTTGATTTGTGGCGGGACCCTCAGTGTTCCTCTCGTGTTGACACCTGTATGTCTGGATATGCTTGAGTAGCTGCAATGGTGTGAAGGAACCTGTCAAGGTTCACGACAGATGGGGTGACTTGCGGTGAATTGATGCAGGGGAAAACGGCCTCATCTTGCCTGGGGGGGGAGATCCTCCTGGTTTTTCTCAAGTTGCGGCAGGTTCCTCTCGACTTACGACAGGGAACACAGAGACCTGCTCCTGTGCCCTTCGGACAGTCCACGTCCCACGCGAGTTGCCAGGGGCTTCTGGGTATTCCTTGGCAGTCGTGTCCTGCTTCAAAGTCCTCCTCTGGAGCATGAGGATTACCTCCACTGCATGCTTGGACCGTGGGATATTTCTGGATGCTCCCCAGGGGAGTAAGGTTTCGTCTCCTGTGGAGAAGTGCACGTCCACTTTCCACCCGAGGTGTAGCCACAGGGTCAGTCTTCCAGTCGAGGTTACACAGGGGTCTGAGTCTTCCCCTTGTGGCTTTCCCACGAGGTGGAAACACGTGCCACCTTGTTGGGAGCCAATCCTCGGGATGACAGTCGAGGCGGTGCAGGGCCACAAGGTTCCTCTGGAATGGACAGAGACATTTGGGAGTATCGTGGAATGGGTGGCGCCACCCCCAGTGTTCCTTTGGAAACTCCTGTGGCAAGCGCCTCCTCTTGACATGCTATGGGACCTTTTGAGGTCCTTCCCCCACAAAGCCAAGAAAGGAAGCCTAATCTCGAGCTGAGCAGGGGGACACGGGGTTCCTCTTGCGTTTTGGCGGGGCCCTCGGTGTTCCTCTCATGCGGAGACCTGTATGTCGGGATATTCTTGAGTCGCTGCAAGGGTGTGAATGAACCTGTCGAGGTTCATGAGGGATGGGGTGACTTCCTGTGAGGTGCCGCAGAGGACAATGGCCTCATTTCGCCTGGAGGGGAGATCCTCCTAGTTTTTTTCGAGTTGTGGCAGGTTCCTCTCAACTTATGATGGGGACCCTAGGGACCTGCTCATGTGCCCTGCTGACAGGCCAGANCTGTATGTCGGGATATTCTTGAGTCGCTGCAAGGGTGTGAATGAACCTGTCGAGGTTCATGAGGGATGGGGTGACTTCCTGTGAGGTGCCGCAGAGGACAATGGCCTCATTTCGCCTGGAGGGGAGATCCTCCTAGTTTTTTTCGAGTTGTGGCAGGTTCCTCTCAACTTATGATGGGGACCCTAGGGACCTGCTCATGTGCCCTGCTGACAGGCCAGACCCCACGCGAGTTTCCAGGGGCCTCTGGGGATTCCTTGGCAGTCGGTTCCAGCTCCTAAGTCCTCATCTGACACCTGAGGATTCCTCTCCACTGCAGACGTTGACCATGGGGTTCCTCTGGAAGCTCCCCACGGGAGTCAGGTCTCTTTTTGAGTGGAGACGTGCACCTCCACTTTCCTCCCGAGCTGTAGCCTCAGGGTCAGGCTTCCCGTCGAGGTGACACAGGGGTCTATGGGCTTCCCCTCTAGGATTTCCCACACGGTTGAAACACGTGCTGCCGTGGGGGGAGCCAATCTTCAGGGTGACTGTCAAGGTGGCTCAGGGGCACCAGGTTAAGAAGGAATGGACAGAGACAACTCGGGGTCTCGTGGAACAGGTGGCACGAACTCCGGGGTTGCTCTGGACAATCCTGTTGGGAGCGCCTCCTCTTTATATGCTACAGGACTGGCGGGAAACCTTCCCTGACGAATCAGTGAAAGGAACCCTGGTCTCGAACACAGCAGGGGGACACAGGGCTCCTCTTGAGTTGTGGTGGAAACCTCGATGTTCCTCTCGAGTGGAGAGGTGAAAGTCGGGACATTCTGGAGTCACTGCAAGGGTGTGAAGGAACCCGTTGAGGTTCATGAGGGATGGAGTGACTTCCCGTGAGGTGCCACAGAGGACAATGGCCTCATTTCGCCTGGAGGGGAGATCCTCCTGGTTTTTCTCGAGTTGCAGCAGGTTTCTATCGACTTACGACGGGGACCCCAGGGAACTGCCCCTGTGCCCTCCACAAAGGCCAGGCTCCACCCGGAATGCCAGGGGCCTCTGGGGATTTCTTGGCAGTCGTGGCCTGCTCCTAAGTTCTTGTCTGGAGCCTGAGGATTCCCTCCACTGCTTACTTGGACCATGGGGTTTCTCTGGAAGCTCCCCAATGGAGTCAGGTCTCGTCTCCAGTCGAGACGTGCATGTCCGCTTTCCTCCCGAGCTGTAGCCGCAGGGTCAGGCTTCCCGTCAAAGTGACACAGGGGTCTGGGGCTTCCCCTTGAGGCTTTCCCACAGGGTTGATACACGTGCCCCCGTGGTGGGAGCCAATCTTCAGGGTTACAGTCGAGGTGGTGCAGGGCCACCAGGTTCCTCTGGAATGGACAGAGACATCTGGGGGTATCGTGGACCACGTGGCTCGACCCCCGGAGTTCCTCTGGACATTCCTGTGGCAAGTGCCTCCTCTTGTCATGCGACAGGACCGTCAACAATCCTTCCCCAACAAAGCCGGGAAAGGAAGCCTGATCTCGAGCTGAGCAGGGAGACACCGGGGTCCTCTTGACTGGTGGCGGACTCTCGGTGTTCCTCTCGCGTGGAGACCTGTATGTCGGGATATTATTGAGTCGCTGCAAGCATGTGAAGGAACTCGTTCATGAGTGATGGGGTGACTTCCCACAAGGTGCGGCAGAAGAAAAAGGCCTCATCTCGCCTGGAGGGGAGATCCTCCTGGTTTTTCTCGGTTACGACAGGTTCCTCTCGACTTATGACGGGGACACCAGGGACCCACTATGAGGCCCTTCGGAAAGGACAGGGGCCTCCTTCGATTCCTTGGCAGGCGTTTCCAGCTCTTAAGTCCTCTTCTGACACCTGAGGATTCTTCTCCACTGCAGATGTGGACAGTGGGGTTCCTCTGGAGGCTCCCCATGGGAGTCAGGTCTCTTCCTGAGTGGAGACTTGCACCTCCGCTTTCCTCCCGAGCTGTAACCGCAGGGTCAGGTTTCCTATTGAGGTGACACAGGGGTCTGTGGCTTCCCCTCGAGGCTTTCCCACAGGGTTGAAATACGTGCCAACGTGGTGGGAGGCAATCCTCGGGGTGATAGTCGAGTTGGCACAGGGCCACCAGATTCGGATGGAGTGGACAGAGACATCTGGGTGTCTGGTGGAACAGGTGGCTCGACACCCGATGTTCCTCTGAACACTCCTGTGTAGAGCACATCCTCTTGATATGCGATGGGACGGTCGGGAAACCATCCCTGAAAAAGTAGGGAAAAGAAGCCTGATTTCGTGTGGAGCTGGGGGACACAGGGTTCCTCTTGAGTTGTGGGGGGACCCTCGATGTTCCTCTTGAGTGGAGACGTGTATGTCGTGCTATTCTTGAGTCACTGCAAGGGTGTGAAGGAACCCTCGAGGTTCATGAGGGAGGGGTTACTTACCGTTAGGTGCTGCTGAGGACAAGGTCCTCATTTCGCCTGGAGGGGAGATACTCCTGGTTTTTCTCGAGTTTAGGCAGCTTCCTCTCGAGTTGGGACTTGGATCCCAAGGACCCGCCCCTGTGCCCTCCAGAAATGCCAGGCTTCAAGCGAGTTGCCAGGTGCCTCTAGGGATTCCTTGACAGTCGGTTCCGGCTCCAATGTCCTCATCTGACACCTGAGGATTCCTCTCAACTGCAGACGTGGACCGTGGGTTTCCTCTGGAGGTTCCCCGGGGGAGTCAGGTCTCGTCTTGAGTGGACACATGAACCTCCGCTTTCCTCCCGAGCTATAGCTGCAGGGTTAGGCTTCCCGTCAAGGTGACACAGGGGTCTATGGGGTTCCCCTCGAGGCTTTCTCACATGGTTGAAACACGTGCCACTGAGGTGTGAGCCAATCTTAAGGGTGACTGTCGAGGCGGCTCAGGGCCACCAGGCTCAGTTGGAGTGGACAGAGACATCTGGGGTCTCGTGGAACAGGTCACCTGACCCCCAGAGTTCCTCTGGACAATACTGTGGAGAGCGCCTCCTCTTGATATGCCACAGCACTGGCGGGAATCCTTCCCTGACGAATCAGTGAAAGGAACCCTGGTCTCGAACGGAGCAGGGGGACATGGGACTCCTCTTGAGTTGTGGTGGGAAACACGGTGTTCCTCTCGAGTGGAGACATGAATGTCGGGATATTTTGGAGTCACTGCAAGGGTTTGAAGGAACCCGTCGAGGTTCATGAGGGATGGGGTGCCTTCCCGTGAGGTACCACAGAGGACAAGGGCCTCATTTCGCCTGGAGGGGAGATCCTCCTGGTTTTTCTCGAGTTGTGGCAGGNGGAGTCACTGCAAGGGTTTGAAGGAACCCGTCGAGGTTCATGAGGGATGGGGTGCCTTCCCGTGAGGTACCACAGAGGACAAGGGCCTCATTTCGCCTGGAGGGGAGATCCTCCTGGTTTTTCTCGAGTTGTGGCAGGTTCCTCTCGACTTACAATGGGGACCCCAGAGACCTACTCCTGTGACCTCCAGAAAGGCCAGGCCCCACGCGAGTTGCCAGGGGCCTCTGGGGATTCCTTGGCAGTCGGTTCTGGCAACTAAGTCCTCATCTGGCACCTGAGGATTCCTCTCCACTGCAGACATGGAACTTGGGTTTCTCTGGAGGTTCCGCAGGGTAGTCAGGTCTCGTCTCCAGGGGAGAGCTGCACCTCTGCTTTCCTCCCGAGCTGTAGCTGCAGGTCAGGCTTCCAGTTGAGGTTATACAGGGGTCTGGGTCTTCCCCTCGAGACTGTCCCAAAGGGTGGAAACACCTACCACTCTGGTGAGGTCCAATCTTCGGAGTGACTTTCAAGGCCGCTCAGGGCCGCCAGGTTCCAATGGAGTGGACAGAGACATCTGGGGGTCTCGTGGAACAGGTGGCTCAACCCCCGGTGTTCCTCTGGACACAGATGTTGAGATTGCCTCCTCTTGAGAAGAGACGGTACACGCGGGAATCCTTCCCTGATGAATCAGGGAAAGGAAACCTGGTCTCGAGCGGAGCAGTGGGACACGGGAATCCTGTTGAGTTGTGGCGGGACCCTCGGTGTTCCTCTCACTTGGAGACCTGTATGTCGGTATATTCTTGAGTCACTGCAAGGGTGTGAAGGAACCCGTCGAGGTTCACGAAGGATGGGGTGACTTCCTGTCAGATGCTGCTGAGGACAATGGCCTCATCTCGCCTGAAGGGGAGATCCTCCTGGTTTTTCTTGAGTTTAGGCAGATTCCTCTCAACTTACGACAGGGATTCCAGGGACCCGCCAGTGTGCCCTCCTTAAAGACCAGGCTCCAAGCGATTTGCCAGGGGCCTCTGGGGATTCCTTGGCAGTCATGGCCTGCTCCAAAGTCCTCCTCTGGAGGCTGAGGATTCCTTCCACTGCTTACTTGGACCATGGGGTTTCTCTGGAGGCTACCCAGGGATGTCAGGTCTCGTCTCCTGTGGAGACATGCAAGTCCGCTTTCCTCCCAAGGTGTAGCTGCAGGGTCAGTCTTCCCGTCGTGGTGACACAGGATTCTGAGACATCCACTGGAGGCTTTCCCACAGGGGTGAAACACTTGCCACTGTGGTGGGAGCCAGCCCTCGGCATGACAGTCGAGGCAGTGCAGCGCCACCAGGTTCCTCTGCAATGAACAGAGACATGTGGGAGTACCGTGGAACAGGTGGCACCGCTCTCGGAGTTCCTCTGGAAATTACTGTGGTAAGCGCCTCCTCTTGACATGCGTCGGGACCATTGGGAAACCTTCTCCAAAGAATCTGGGAAAGGAAGCCTGATCTTGAGCTGAGCAGGGGGACACGGGGGTCCTCTTTACTTGTGGCTGGACCCTTGGTGTTCCTCTCATGTGGAGACCTGTATGTCAGGATTTTCTTGAGTCGCTGCAAGGGTGTGAATGTACCCATCGAGGTTCATGAGGGATGGGGTGACTTCCCATGAGGTGCCGCAGAGGTAAAGAGCCTCATCTCGCCTGAAGGGGAGATCCTCCCACAGGTTCCTCTCTACTTACAATGGGGATCACAGGGATCTGCTCTGGGGCCCTCCGGAAAGACCAGGCCCCATGCAAGTTGCCAGGGGCCTCTGGGGATTCCTTGGCAGTCGGTCCTGCTCCTAAGTCCTCGTCTGGCACCTCAGGATTCCTCTGCACTGCGGATGTGGACCAAGGGTTTCCTCTGGAGGCTCACCATGGGAGTCAGATCTCTTCCCGAGTGGAGATGTGTATGTTGGGATATTCTTGAGTCACTGCAAGGGTGTAAAGGAACCCGTCCAGGTTTGCGAGGGATGGGGTGACTTCCTGCAAGGTGCTGCAGAGGAAAAGGACCTCATCTCGCCTGGAGGGGAGATCCTCCTGGTTTTTCTCCAGTTGCAGCAGGTTCCTCACGACCTATGACGGTGACCCCAGGGACCCGCCCCAGTGCCCTCCAGAAAGGCCAGGCCTCACACGAGCTGCCAGGGGCCTCTGGGGATTTCTTAGCAGTCGGTTCCTGCTCCTAAGTCCTTGTCTATCACCTGAGGATTCCTCTCCCCTGCAAACGTGGAACTTGCGGTTCATCTGGAGTCGCCCCAGGGGAGACAGCTCTCGTTTCCAGTGGAGACGTGCACCTCCGCTTTCCTCCCAAGCTGTAGCTGCAGGTTCAGGCTTCCCGTCGAGGTGACACAGGGGTCTGGGGCTTCCCCTCAAGGCTGTCCCACAGGGTGGAAACACGTGCCACCGTGGTGTGAGCCAATCTTCGCGGTGACTATCGAGGCGGCTCAGAACAGCCAGGTTCCTATGGAGTGGACAGAGAAATCTGGGGGTCTCTTGAACAGGTGGCTCAACCCCCGGAGTTCCTCTGGACACTCATGTGGAGAGCGCCTCCTCATGAGAAGTGACAGTACATGCGGGAATCCTTCCCCAAAGAATCAGGGAAAGGAACCCTGGTCTCTAGCAGAGCAGGGGGACACAGGGCTCCTGTTGAGTTTTGGCGGGACCCTGTGTTCCTCTTGCATGGAGACCTGTATGTCAGTATATTCTTGAGTCGCTGCAAAGGTGTGAAGCAACCTGTCGAGGTTCACGAGGGATGTGGTGACTTCCCGCGAGATGCCCCAGAGGACAATGGCCTCATCTCGTGTGGAAGGTAGATCCTCCTGGTTTTTCTTGAGTTGCAGCAGGTTCCTCTTGACTTATGCCGGGGAACACAGGGACATGACCCTGTGCCATCCGGAAAGGCCAGGCTTCACGTGAGTTGCCAGGGGCCTCTGGAGATTCCTTTTCAATTGTGGCCTGCTTCAAAGTCCTCCTCTGGAACCTGAGGATTCCCTCCACTCATTACTTGGACTGTGGGGTTCCTCTCGAGGCACCCCAGGAGAGTCAGGTATCATCTCGAGTGGAGACGTGCACCTCCACTTTCCTCCAGTACTGTAGCTGCAGGGTCACTCTTCTCATCGAGGTGACACAGGTGTCTGGGGCTTCCCCTCGAGTCTTTCCGAAAGCATGGAAACACGTGCCACCATGAGGGGAGCCAGTCCTTGGGGTGACAGTCGAGGCGGTGCAGGGAAACCAGGTTCCGATGGAGTGGACAGAGAAATCTGGGGGTATCATGGATCAGGTGGTGCCAATCCCGGAGTTCCTCTGGAGACTCCTGTGGCAAGGGGCTCCTCTTGACATGCGAGGGGCCATCGGGTATCCTTCCCCAACAAAGCCAGGAAAGGAAGCCTGATCTCGAGCTGAGCAGGGGGACACAGGGGTCCTCTTGAGTTGTGACAGGAACCTCGATGTTTCTCTCACGTGGAGACCTGTATGTCAGGATATTCTTGAGTCGCTGCAAGGGTGTGAAGGAACCAGTTGATGTTCATGAGGGATGGGGTGACGTCCCGTGAGGTGCCACAGATGAAAATGGCCGCATTTCGCCTTGAGGGGAGATCCCCCTGGTTTTTCTCGAGTTTCGGTAGGCTCCTCTCGACTTACGACGGGGACCTCATGGACCCGCCCCTGTGCTCTCCAGAAAGGCCAGGCTCCACGCGAGTTGCCAGGGGCCTATGGGGATTCCCTGGCAGTCGGTTCCAGCTCCTAAGTCTTCGTCTGGCACCTGAGGATTCCTCTCTACTGTAGAAGAGGACCGTGGGGTTCCTCTGGAGGCTCCCCAGCGGAGTCAGATCTCTTCTCGTGTGGAGACTTGCACATTAAGTTTCCTCCAGAGCTGTAGCTGCAGGGTCACTCTTCCCGTCGAGGTGACACAGGGGTCTGGGGCTTCCCCTTGAGTCTTTCCCAAAGGGTGGAGACATGTGCCACTGTTGTGGGAGCCAATCCTCGGGGTGACAGTCGAGGCAGTGCAGGGCCTTCAGGTTCCGATGGAGTGGACAGAGACATCTGGGGGTATCATAGAACAGGTGGCACCACCCCAGAGTTCCTCTGGAGACTCCTGTGGCAAACGCCTCTTCTTGACATGTGATGGGACTTCGGGAATCCTTCCCTGATGAAGCCGGTGAAGGGAGCCTGATCTCGAGCTGAGCGTGGGATACAGGGAACTTATTGAGTTTTGGCGGGAACCTCTTGGTTCCTCTCACGTGGAGACCTGTATGTCGGGATATTCTTGAGTTGCTGCAAGGGTGTGAAGGAAGCCGTCAAGGTTCATGAGGGATGGGGTGACTTCCCGCGAGGTGCCACAGAGGAAAAAGGCCTCATTTCGCCTTAGGAGAGATACTCCTGGTTTTTCTCGCGTTTTGGCACGTGCCTCTCGACTTACAACGATGACCACAGAGACCAGCCCCTGTGCCCTCCGGAAAGGTCAAGCTTCATGAAAGTTGATACGGGCCTCTGGGGACTGCTTGGCAGTGGTGGCCTGCTCCAAAGTCCTCGTCTGGAATCTGAGGATTCCCTCCACTCATTACTTGGACCGTGGGGTACCTCTCGAGGCACACCAGGGGAGTCAGGTTCATATCAAATGGAGACGTGCACCTCCGCTTTCCTCCAGAGCTGTAGCTGCAGGGTCACTCTTCCCGTGGAGGTAACACAGGGGTCTGGGGCTTCCCCTCAGGTCTTTCCCGAAGGCTGAAAACACGTGCCCCAGTGGTGGGAACCAATCTTCAGGGTGACAGTCGAAGCTGTGCAGGGCCTTCAGGTTTCCATGGTGTGGACAGAGACATCTGGGGATATCGTGGATCAGATGGCACCACCCCGGAGTTCCTCTGGAGACTCCTGTGGCAAACACCTCCTCTTGACATGCGACCGGACCATCCAGAATCCTTCCCCGACGAAGCTGGTGAAGGAAGACTGATCTCGAGCTGAGCGGGGGACACAGGGGACCTCTTGAGCTGTAGCGGGAAACTCTTGGTTCCTCTCGCGTGGAGACATGTATGTCGGGATATTCTTGAGTCACTGCAAGGGTGTGAAGGAACCCGTCGAGGTGCATGAGGGATGAGGTGACTTCCCGCAAGGTGCCATAGAAAACAAGGGCCTCATCTCGCCTGCAGGGGAGATCTGCCTGGTTTTTCTTGAGTTGTGACAGGTTCCTATCGACTTATGATGGGGACCCCAGGGACCCGCCCCTGTGCCCTCCGGAAAGACCAGGCTCCAGGCAAGTTGCTAGGGGCCTATGGGAATTCCTTGACATTAGGTTCTGGCTCCTAAGTTCTCCTCTGGAACCTGAGGATTCCTCTCCACTGCAGATGTGGGCTGTGGGGTTCCTCTGGATGCTCCCCAGGGGAGTCAGGTCTCGTCTAGTGTGGAGACGTGCACCTCCACTTTCCTCCATAGCTGTAGCTGCAGGGTCACTCTTCCCGTCGAGGTGACACAGGGGTCTGGGGCTTCCCCTCATGTCCTTCCCACTGGGTGGAAACACGAGCCACCATGGTGGGAGCCAATCCTCGGGGTGACAGTCGAGGCAGTGCAAGGCCTCCAGTTACCGATGGAGTGGACAGAGAATCTGGGGGTATCATGGATCAGGTGGTGCCACCCCCAGAGTTCCTCTGGAGACTCCTGTGGCAAGCGCCTCCTTTTGACACGCGACAGAACCGTCAGGAATCCTTCCCCAACGAAGCCGGGAATGGAAGCCTGATCTCGAGCTGAGCAGGGGGACACTGGTGTCCTTTTGAGTTGTGGTGGAAACCTCTTGNTCCTCTGGAGACTCCTGTGGCAAGCGCCTCCTTTTGACACGCGACAGAACCGTCAGGAATCCTTCCCCAACGAAGCCGGGAATGGAAGCCTGATCTCGAGCTGAGCAGGGGGACACTGGTGTCCTTTTGAGTTGTGGTGGAAACCTCTTGGTTCCTCTCGTGTGGAGACCTGTATGTCGGGATATTCTTGAGTCGCTGCAAGGGTGTGAAGGAACCCGTCGAGGTTCATGAGGGATGGGGTGACTTCCCGCGAGTTGCCACAGAGGAAAAAGGCCTCATTTCGTCTTAGGGGAGATCCTCCTGGTTTTTCTCGAGTTTCAGCACATTCCTCTCGACTTACAACGGGGACCACAGGGACCAGCCCCTGTGCCTTCTGGAAAGGTCAAGCTTCACGAGAGTTGATAGGGGCCTCTGGGGATTGCTTGGCAGTGGTGGCCTGCTCCAAAGTCCTCGTCTGGAATCTGAGGTTTCCCTCCACTCATTACTTGGACCTTGGGGTTCCTCTCGAGGCACACCAGGGGATTCAGGTCTTGTCTCGAGTGGAGACGTGCACCTCCACTTTCCTCCATAGCTGTAGCTGAAGGGTCACTCTTCCTGTCGAGGTGACACAGGGGTCTGGGGCTTCCCCTCGAGTCTTTCGCGAAGGCTGGAAACACGTGCCACAGTGGTGGGAGCCAATCTTCAGGGTGACAGTCAAGGCTGTGCAGGGCCACCAGGTTCTGATGGAGTGGACAGAGACATCTGGGGTTATCATGGATCAGGTGACGCCAAGCCTGGAGTTCCTCTGGAGACAACTGTGGCAAGAGCCTCCTCTTGACATGCGATGGGACCATCGGGAATCCATCCCTGACGAAGCCGGGAAAGAAAACCTGATCTCGCATTGAGCAGGGGACACTGGGGTCCTCTTGAGTTGTGGTGGGAACCTCTTGGTTCCTCTCGTGTGGAGAACTGTATGTCAGGATATTCTTGATTCGCTGCAAGGGTGTGAAGGAACCCGTCGAAGTTCATTAGAGATGGCGTGACTTCCAGAGAGGTGCCGCAGAGGAAAACGGCCTCATTTCCCCTTGAGCGGAGATCCTCCTGGTTTTTCTCAAGGTTCGGCAGGTTCCTCTCGACTTACAACAGGGACCCCAGGGTCCCGCCCCTGTGTCCTCCGGAAAGGCCAGGCTCCACGCGAGTTGCCAGGGGCCTATGGGGATTCCCTGGCAGTCAGTCCGGCTCCTAAGTCCTCGTCTGGCAACTGAGGATTCCTCTCCACTGCAGACGTGGACTGTGGGTTTCCTCTGGAGGCTCCCTAGGGGAGTCAGGTCTCATCTCGAGTGGAGAGGTGCACCTCTGCATTCCTCCAGAGCTGTAGCTGCAGGGTCACTCTTCCCGTCGAGGTGACACAGGGTTCTGGGTCTTCCCCTCGAGTCTTTCCCAAAGTGTGGAAACACGTGCCACTGTGGTGGGAGCCAATCCTCGGGGTGACATTCGAGGCGGTGCTGGGCCATCAGGTTCCGATGGAGTGGACAGAGACATCTGGGTATCTCGTGGAGCAGGTGGCACGACCCCTGGAGTTCCTCTGGACACTCAGGTGGATTGTGCTTCCTCTTGAGTTGTGACGGTACACGCTGGATTCCTTCCCCGACGAATCATGGAAAGGAACCCTGTTTTAGAGAGGATCAGGGGGACACGGGACTCCTGTTGAGTTGTGGCGGGAACTTCCAGAGTTGCTGCAAGGGTGTGAAGGAACCCGTAGAGGTTCACGAGGGATGGGGTGACTTCCCTTGAGGTGCCACAAAGAAAAGGGCCTCATCTCGCTGGAGGGGAGATCCTCCTGGTTTTTCTTGAGTTGCGGCATGTTTCTCTCCACTTACGACGGGGACCCCAGGGACCTGCTTCTGTGCCCTCCAGAAAGGCCAGGCCCCACGCGAGTTTCTAGGGGCCTCTGGGGATTCCTTGGCAGTCGGTTACAGCTCCTAAGTCCTCATGTGGCACATGAAGATTCCTCTCCACTTTAGACGTGGACCTTGGGGTTCCTGTGGAGGCTCCCCATGGAGTCAGGTCTGGTATCCAGCAGAGACATGCACCTCCACTTTCCTCCCTAGCTGTAGCTGCAGGGTCAGGCTTCCTGTCGAGGTGACACAGGGGTCTGAGGCTTCCCCTGAGGCTGTCCCACAGGGTAGAAACACGTGCCATCGTGGTGTGAGCCAATCTTTGGGGTGACTGTTGAGGCGGCTCAGGACCACCAGGTTCCGATGGAGTGGACAGAGACATCTGGGGGTATCGTGGAACTGGTGGCTCAACCCCCGGAGTTTCGCTGGACACACATGTGGAGAATGCCTGCTCTTGAGATGTGACGGTACACTCGGGAATCCTTCCCCGACGAATCAAGGAAAGGAAACCTGGTCTCGACCTGAGCAGGGGGACATGGGTCTCCTTTTGAGTTGTGGCGGGACCCTCGGTGTTCCACTCGCGTGGAGATTTGTATGTCGGGATATTCTTGAGTCACTGCAAGGGTGTGAAGGAACCCGTCGAGGTTCTCGAGGCATGGGGTGACTTCCTGCAAGGTGCCACAGATGAAAAATACCTCATTTCGCCCAGAGTGGAGATCCCCCTGGTTGTTCTCGAGATGCAGCAGGTTCCTCTCGAATTCCAATGGGAACCCCAGGGATCCGCCCCTGTGCCCTCCGGAAAGGCCAGGCTTCATGCGAGTTGCCAGGGGCTTCTGGGGATTGCTTGGCAGTCGTGGCCTGCTCCAAAGTCCTCCTCTGGAGGCTGAAGATTTCCTCCACTGCTTACTTGGACCGTGGGGTATCTCTGGAGGATCCCCAGGGGAGTCAGGTCTCGACTCCTGTGGAGACGTGCACGTCCGCTTTCCTCCAAAGCTGTAGCCGCAGGATCAGTCTTCACGTCGAGGTGACACAGGGGTCTGGGGCTTCCCCTCGAGGTTTGCCCACAGAGTTGAAACACGTGCCACTGTAGTGGGAGCCAATCCTCGGGATGACAGTCTAGGCGGTGCAGGGCCACCAGCTTCCCCTGGCATGGACAGAGACATCTGGGGGTATCGTGGAACAGGTGGCGCCAACCCCAGAGTTCCTCTGGAAACTCCTGTAGCAAGCGCCTCCTCTTTACATGTGATGGGATCCTTGGAAATCCTTCCGATCGAAGCCAGGAAAGGAAGCCTGATCTCGAGCTGAGCAGGGGGACACGGGGGTCCTCTTGAGTTGTGGTGAGCCTCTCAGTGTTCCTCTTGCGTGGAGACGTGTATGTCGGGATATTCTTGAATCACTGCAAGGGTGTGAAGGAACCTGTCAAGGTTCATGAGCGATTAGTTGACTTCCCGTGTGTTGCCGCAGAGGAAAAGGGCCTCATCTCGCCTGGAGGGGAGATCCTCTTGGTTTTTCTCGAGTTGCAGCAGGTTCTGCTCGACTTAAGATGTGGACCCCAGGGACCTGCTCCTGTGCCCTCCAGAAAAGCTAGGCCCCACGCGAGTTGCCAGGGGCCTCTGGGGATTCCTTGGCAGTTGATTCTGGCTCCTAAGTCCTCGTCTGGCACTTGAGGATTCCTCTCCACTACAGATGTGGACCTAGGGGTTCCTCTGGAGGGTCCCCAGGGGAGTCAGGTCTCTTCTTGAGTGGAGATGTGCACCTCTGCTTTCCTCCTGAGCTGTAGCTGCAGTGTCAACTTTCCCATTGAGTTGACACAGGGGTCTGGGCCTTCCCCTCGAGGCTGGCCCACAGGGTGGAAACACGTGCCACCGTGGTGTGAGCCAATCTTCAGTGTGACTGTCGAGGCGGCTCAGGGCCGCCAGGTTCCGATGCAGTGGATAGAGACATCTGGAGGTCTCGAGGAACAGATGACTCAACCCCCGGAGTTCATCTGGACACTCAGGGGGAGATTGTCTCCTCTTGAGTTGCTACGGTACACGTGGGATTCCTTCCCCCACGAATCATGGAAAGGAACCCTGTTCTCGAGAGGAGCCGGGGGACACGAGACACCTGTTGAGTTGTGGAGGGAACCTCAGTGTTCCTCTCGCATGAAGACCTGCATGTCGGGATATCCTTGAGTCGCTGCATGGGTGTGAAGGAAACCATCGAGATTCACGAGGGATGGGGATACTTCACGCGAGGTTCCGCAGAGGATAGGGCATCATCTCGCCTGAGTGGATATGCCCTGGTTTTTCTCGCGTGGCCGCAGGTTCCTCTCGACGTACGATGGGGACCATAGGGACCTGCACCTGTTCCCTCCAAAAAGGCCAGGCTTCACGCGAGTTGCCATGGGCTTCTAGGGATTCCTTGGCAGTCGTGGCCTGCTCCAGAATCCTCCTCTGGAGCCTGAGGTTCCCTCCACTGCTTACTTGGACCGTGGATTTTCTCTGGAGGCTACCCATAGGAGTCAGGTCTCATCTCCTGTGGAGACGTGCATGTCCGATTTCCTCACGAGCTGTAGCCCCAGGGTCAGTCTTCACATCGAGGTGACACAGGGGTCTGGGGCTTCTCCTCGAGCCTTTCCCACAGGGTTGAAACACGTGCCACCGTGGTGGGAGCCAAACTTCGGGATGACATTTTATGCGGTGCAGGGCCACCAGCTTCCACTGGCATGGACAGAGACATCTGGGGGTATCGTGGAACAGGTGGCGCCACCCCCGGAGTACCTCTGGAAACTCCTGTGGCAAGCGCCTCTTCTTGACATGCGAGGGGACCGTTGGGAATCCTTCCCCATCGAAGCCAGGAAAGGAAGCCTGATCTCGAGCTGAGCAGGGGGACATGGGGGTCCTCTTGAGTTGTGGCGGNCCGTCAGGAATCCTTCCCCAACGAAGCCGGGAATGGAAGCCTGATCTCGAGCTGAGCAGGGGGACACTGGTGTCCTTTTGAGTTGTGGTGGAAACCTCTTGGTTCCTCTCGTGTGGAGACCTGTATGTCGGGATATTCTTGAGTCGCTGCAAGGGTGTGAAGGAACCCGTCGAGGTTCATGAGGGATGGGGTGACTTCCCGCGAGTTGCCACAGAGGAAAAAGGCCTCATTTCGTCTTAGGGGAGATCCTCCTGGTTTTTCTCGAGTTTCAGCACATTCCTCTCGACTTACAACGGGGACCACAGGGACCAGCCCCTGTGCCTTCTGGAAAGGTCAAGCTTCACGAGAGTTGATAGGGGCCTCTGGGGATTGCTTGGCAGTGGTGGCCTGCTCCAAAGTCCTCGTCTGGAATCTGAGGTTTCCCTCCACTCATTACTTGGACCTTGGGGTTCCTCTCGAGGCACACCAGGGGATTCAGGTCTTGTCTCGAGTGGAGACGTGCACCTCCACTTTCCTCCATAGCTGTAGCTGAAGGGTCACTCTTCCTGTCGAGGTGACACAGGGGTCTGGGGCTTCCCCTCGAGTCTTTCGCGAAGGCTGGAAACACGTGCCACAGTGGTGGGAGCCAATCTTCAGGGTGACAGTCAAGGCTGTGCAGGGCCACCAGGTTCTGATGGAGTGGACAGAGACATCTGGGGTTATCATGGATCAGGTGACGCCAAGCCTGGAGTTCCTCTGGAGACAACTGTGGCAAGAGCCTCCTCTTGACATGCGATGGGACCATCGGGAATCCATCCCTGACGAAGCCGGGAAAGAAAACCTGATCTCGCATTGAGCAGGGGACACTGGGGTCCTCTTGAGTTGTGGTGGGAACCTCTTGGTTCCTCTCGTGTGGAGAACTGTATGTCAGGATATTCTTGATTCGCTGCAAGGGTGTGAAGGAACCCGTCGAAGTTCATTAGAGATGGCGTGACTTCCAGAGAGGTGCCGCAGAGGAAAACGGCCTCATTTCCCCTTGAGCGGAGATCCTCCTGGTTTTTCTCAAGGTTCGGCAGGTTCCTCTCGACTTACAACAGGGACCCCAGGGTCCCGCCCCTGTGTCCTCCGGAAAGGCCAGGCTCCACGCGAGTTGCCAGGGGCCTATGGGGATTCCCTGGCAGTCAGTCCGGCTCCTAAGTCCTCGTCTGGCAACTGAGGATTCCTCTCCACTGCAGACGTGGACTGTGGGTTTCCTCTGGAGGCTCCCTAGGGGAGTCAGGTCTCATCTCGAGTGGAGAGGTGCACCTCTGCATTCCTCCAGAGCTGTAGCTGCAGGGTCACTCTTCCCGTCGAGGTGACACAGGGTTCTGGGTCTTCCCCTCGAGTCTTTCCCAAAGTGTGGAAACACGTGCCACTGTGGTGGGAGCCAATCCTCGGGGTGACATTCGAGGCGGTGCTGGGCCATCAGGTTCCGATGGAGTGGACAGAGACATCTGGGTATCTCGTGGAGCAGGTGGCACGACCCCTGGAGTTCCTCTGGACACTCAGGTGGATTGTGCTTCCTCTTGAGTTGTGACGGTACACGCTGGATTCCTTCCCCGACGAATCATGGAAAGGAACCCTGTTTTAGAGAGGATCAGGGGGACACGGGACTCCTGTTGAGTTGTGGCGGGAACTTCCAGAGTTGCTGCAAGGGTGTGAAGGAACCCGTAGAGGTTCACGAGGGATGGGGTGACTTCCCTTGAGGTGCCACAAAGAAAAGGGCCTCATCTCGCTGGAGGGGAGATCCTCCTGGTTTTTCTTGAGTTGCGGCATGTTTCTCTCCACTTACGACGGGGACCCCAGGGACCTGCTTCTGTGCCCTCCAGAAAGGCCAGGCCCCACGCGAGTTTCTAGGGGCCTCTGGGGATTCCTTGGCAGTCGGTTACAGCTCCTAAGTCCTCATGTGGCACATGAAGATTCCTCTCCACTTTAGACGTGGACCTTGGGGTTCCTGTGGAGGCTCCCCATGGAGTCAGGTCTGGTATCCAGCAGAGACATGCACCTCCACTTTCCTCCCTAGCTGTAGCTGCAGGGTCAGGCTTCCTGTCGAGGTGACACAGGGGTCTGAGGCTTCCCCTGAGGCTGTCCCACAGGGTAGAAACACGTGCCATCGTGGTGTGAGCCAATCTTTGGGGTGACTGTTGAGGCGGCTCAGGACCGCCAGGTTCCGATGGAGTGGACAGAGACATCTGGGGGTATCGTGGAACTGGTGGCTCAACCCCCGGAGTTTCGCTGGACACACATGTGGAGAATGCCTGCTCTTGAGATGTGACGGTACACTCGGGAATCCTTCCCCGACGAATCAAGGAAAGGAAACCTGGTCTCGACCTGAGCAGGGGGACATGGGTCTCCTTTTGAGTTGTGGCGGGACCCTCGGTGTTCCACTCGCGTGGAGATTTGTATGTCGGGATATTCTTGAGTCACTGCAAGGGTGTGAAGGAACCCGTCGAGGTTCTCGAGGCATGGGGTGACTTCCTGCAAGGTGCCACAGATGAAAAATACCTCATTTCGCCCAGAGTGGAGATCCCCCTGGTTGTTCTCGAGATGCAGCAGGTTCCTCTCGAATTCCAATGGGAACCCCAGGGATCCGCCCCTGTGCCCTCCGGAAAGGCCAGGCTTCATGCGAGTTGCCAGGGGCTTCTGGGGATTGCTTGGCAGTCGTGGCCTGCTCCAAAGTCCTCCTCTGGAGGCTGAAGATTTCCTCCACTGCTTACTTGGACCGTGGGGTATCTCTGGAGGATCCCCAGGGGAGTCAGGTCTCGACTCCTGTGGAGACGTGCACGTCCGCTTTCCTCCAAAGCTGTAGCCGCAGGATCAGTCTTCACGTCGAGGTGACACAGGGGTCTGGGGCTTCCCCTCGAGGTTTGCCCACAGAGTTGAAACACGTGCCACTGTAGTGGGAGCCAATCCTCGGGATGACAGTCTAGGCGGTGCAGGGCCACCAGCTTCCCCTGGCATGGACAGAGACATCTGGGGGTATCGTGGAACAGGTGGCGCCAACCCCAGAGTTCCTCTGGAAACTCCTGTAGCAAGCGCCTCCTCTTTACATGTGATGGGATCCTTGGAAATCCTTCCGATCGAAGCCAGGAAAGGAAGCCTGATCTCGAGCTGAGCAGGGGGACACGGGGGTCCTCTTGAGTTGTGGTGAGCCTCTCAGTGTTCCTCTTGCGTGGAGACGTGTATGTCGGGATATTCTTGAATCACTGCAAGGGTGTGAAGGAACCTGTCAAGGTTCATGAGCGATTAGTTGACTTCCCGTGTGTTGCCGCAGAGGAAAAGGGCCTCATCTCGCCTGGAGGGGAGATCCTCTTGGTTTTTCTCGAGTTGCAGCAGGTTCTGCTCGACTTAAGATGTGGACCCCAGGGACCTGCTCCTGTGCCCTCCAGAAAAGCTAGGCCCCACGCGAGTTGCCAGGGGCCTCTGGGGATTCCTTGGCAGTTGATTCTGGCTCCTAAGTCCTCGTCTGGCACTTGAGGATTCCTCTCCACTACAGATGTGGACCTAGGGGTTCCTCTGGAGGGTCCCCAGGGGAGTCAGGTCTCTTCTTGAGTGGAGATGTGCACCTCTGCTTTCCTCCTGAGCTGTAGCTGCAGTGTCAACTTTCCCATTGAGTTGACACAGGGGTCTGGGCCTTCCCCTCGAGGCTGGCCCACAGGGTGGAAACACGTGCCACCGTGGTGTGAGCCAATCTTCAGTGTGACTGTCGAGGCGGCTCAGGGCCGCCAGGTTCCGATGCAGTGGATAGAGACATCTGGAGGTCTCGAGGAACAGATGACTCAACCCCCGGAGTTCATCTGGACACTCAGGGGGAGATTGTCTCCTCTTGAGTTGCTACGGTACACGTGGGATTCCTTCCCCCACGAATCATGGAAAGGAACCCTGTTCTCGAGAGGAGCCGGGGGACACGAGACACCTGTTGAGTTGTGGAGGGAACCTCAGTGTTCCTCTCGCATGAAGACCTGCATGTCGGGATATCCTTGAGTCGCTGCATGGGTGTGAAGGAAACCATCGAGATTCACGAGGGATGGGGATACTTCACGCGAGGTTCCGCAGAGGATAGGGCATCATCTCGCCTGAGTGGATATGCCCTGGTTTTTCTCGCGTGGCCGCAGGTTCCTCTCGACGTACGATGGGGACCATAGGGACCTGCACCTGTTCCCTCCGAAAAGGCCAGGCTTCACGCGAGTTGCCATGGGCTTCTAGGGATTCCTTGGCAGTCGTGGCCTGCTCCAGAATCCTCCTCTGGAGCCTGAGGTTCCCTCCACTGCTTACTTGGACCGTGGATTTTCTCTGGAGGCTACCCATAGGAGTCAGGTCTCATCTCCTGTGGAGACGTGCATGTCCGATTTCCTCACGAGCTGTAGCCCCAGGGTCAGTCTTCACATCGAGGTGACACAGGGGTCTGGGGCTTCTCCTCGAGCCTTTCCCACAGGGTTGAAACACGTGCCACCGTGGTGGGAGCCAAACTTCGGGATGACATTTTATGCAGTGCAGGGCCACCAGCTTCCACTGGCATGGACAGAGACATCTGGGGGTATCGTGGAACAGGTGGCGCCACCCCCGGAGTACCTCTGGAAACTCCTGTGGCAAGCGCCTCTTCTTGACATGCGAGGGGACCGTTGGGAATCCTTCCCCATCGAAGCCAGGAAAGGAAGCCTGATCTCGAGCTGAGCAGGGGGACATGGGGGTCCTCTTGAGTTGTGGCGGGACCCTGGGTGTTCCTTTCGCATGGAGGCCTGTATGTTGGGATATTCTTGAGTCACTGCAAGGGTGTGAAGGAACCAGTTGAGGTTCACGAGGGATGGGGTAATTTCCCGTGAGGTGCCACAGAGGAAAAGGGCCTCATCTCGCCTGGAGGGGAGATCCTCCTGGTTTTTCTCGAGTTGCGGCAGGTTCCTCTCCACTTATGACGGGGACCACAGGGACCTGTTTTGTGCCCTCCGGAAAGGCCAGTCTCCACGGGAGTTACCAGGGGCCTCTGGGGATTCCCTGGCAATATGGTTTCAATGGTTTCAGCTCCTAAGTTCTCGTCTGGCACATGAGAATTCCTCTGAACTGCAGACGTGGACCTTGGGGTTCATCTGGAGGCTCCCCAGGGAGTCAGGTCTCATCTCCAGTGGAGATGTGCACCTCCGCTTTCCTCCCGAGCTGTAGCTCCATGGTCAGGCTTCCCGTCTAGTTGACACAGGGGTCTGGGGTTTCCCTCGAGGCTGTCCCACAGGGTGGAAACACATGCCACCGTGGTGTGAGCCAATCTTTGTGGTGGCTGTCGCGGCGGCTCAGGGCTGCCAGTTTCCGATGGAGTGGACAGAGACATCTGGGTTCGACTTACGATGGGGACCCCAGGGACCTTATCCTGTGCCCTCCAGAAAGGCATGGCCCCTCGCGAGTTCCCATGGGCCCCTGGGAATTCCTTGGCTGTCAGTTCTGGCTCCTAAGTCCCCGTCTGGCACCTGAGGATTACTCTTCACTGCAAACGTGGACCTTGGGGTTCCTCTGGAGGTTCCCCAGGGGAGTCAGTTCTCTTCTCGAGTGGAGACGAGCACCTTCGCTTTCCTCCCGAGCTATAGTTGCAGGGTTAGGCTTCCCGTGGAGGTGACACAAGGGTCTGGGGCTTCCCCTCGAGGCTTTCCCACACGGTGGAAACATGTGCCACTGTGGTGTGAGCCAAACTTCGGGGTTACTGTCGAGTCTGCTCAGGGCTGCCAGGTTCAGATGGAGTGGACAGAGTCATCTGGGCGTCTCGTGGAACAGAGACTCAACCTCCAGAGTTCCTCTGCACACCCATGTGGAGAGTGCCTCCTCTTGTGATGCGACGGTACATGCGGTAATCCTTCCCCAACGAATCAGGGGAAAAAACCCTGGTCTCGAGCACAGCAGGCGATACCAGGCTCCTGTTGAGTTGTGGCGGGACCCTAGGTGATCCTCTCACGTGGAGACCTGTATATCAGGATATTCTTGAGTTGCTGCAAGTGTGTGTCAGAACTCGTCAAGGTTCACAAGGGATGGGGTGACTTCCCATGAGGTGCCACTGAGGAAAAGGGCCTCATCTCGCGTGGCTGGAGATTCCCCCTTGTTTTTCTCGAGTTGCAGCAGGTTCCTCTCGACTACAGAAGGGGACCACAGGGACCCGCCTCTGTGCCCTCCGGAAAGGCAAGGCCCCACGCGAGTTGCCAGGGCCCATTGAGGATTCCTTGGCAGTCGTGGCCTGCTCCAAAGTCCTCCTCTGGAGCCTGAGGATTCCCTCCCCTGCTTACTTTGACCGTGGGTTATCTCTAGAGGCTCCGTAGGGGAATCAGGTCTCATCTCCTGTGGCGACGTGCATGTTCGCTTTCCTCCCATGCTGTAGCTGCAGCGTTAGGCTTCCAGTCGAGGTGACACTGGGGTCTGGGCATCGCCTCGAGGCTCTCCCACAGGGTGGAAACATGTGCCACCGTGAGGTGAGCCAATCTTCGGGGTGACTTTCGAAGCGGCTCAGGGCCTCCAGGTTCTGATGGAGTGAACAGAGACATCTGGGGGTCTCATGGAACAGGTGGCTCAAACCCCAGAGTTCTTCTGGACACTCATGTGGAGAGTGCCACCTCTTGAGTTGTGACGGTACACGCGGTAATCCTTCCCCGATGAATCAGGGAACAGAATCCTGGTCTCAAGCAGAGCAGGGGGACACGGGGTTCCTGTTGAGTTGTGGCGGAATACTCGGTGTTCCTTTCATATGGAGACCTGTATGTCGGGATATTCTTGAGTCTCTGAAAGGGTGTGATGGTACCCGTCGAGGTTCACGAGGCATGGGGTGTCTTTCCGTGAGGTGCCACAGAGGAAAAGGGCCTCATCTCGCCTGGAGTGGAGATACCCCTGGTTTTTCTCGAGTTGCAGCAGGTTCCTCTCGATTACAGACGGGGACCCCAGGGACCCGCCACTGTGCCCGACAGAATGGTCAGGCTTCACACGAGTTGCCAGGGGCCTCTGGGGATTCCTTGGCAGTCGTGGCCTGCTCCAAAGTCCTGCTCTGGAGCCTGAGGATTCCCTCCACTGCTTACTTGGACCCTGAGGTTTCTCTGGAGGCTCCCCAGGGGAGTCAGGTCTCCTCTCCTGTGGAGACGTGCACGTCCGCTTTCCTCCTGAGATGTAGCCACAGAGTAAGTCTTCCCGTCCAGGTGACACAGGGGTCTGGGTCTTCCCCTCGAGGCTTTCGCACAGGGTTGAAAAACATGCCATCTTTGTGGGGCCCATCGTCGGGATGACAGTCGAGGCCTTGCAGGGCCACCAGGTTCCTCTGGAATGGACAGAGACCTCTGGGGGTATCGTGGAACAGGTGGTGCCACCCCCGGAGTTCCTCTGGAAACTCCTGTGGCAAGCGCCTCCTCTTGACATGCGACAGGACCGTTGGAATCCTTTCCCAATGAAGCCTGGAAAGGAAGTCTGATATCGAGTTGAGCAGGGGGACACGGGTGTCCCCTTGAGTTGTGCGGGACCCTCGGTGTTCCTCTCGCGAGGAGACCTGTATGTCGGGATATTCTTGAGTCGCCTCAAGGGTGTGAAGGAAGCCGTCGTGGTTCATGAAGGATGGGGTGACTTCCCGTGTTGTGCCGTAGAGGAAAACTGCCTCATCCCGTCTGGTGGGGAGATCCTCCTGGTTTTTCTCGAGTTGTGGCAGGTTCCTCTCGACTTACAACGGGGACCCCAGAGACCTGCTCCTGTGCCCTCCGGAAAGGCCAGGCCCCACGCGAGTTTCCAGGGGCCTCTGGGGATTTTTTGGCAGTCAGTTCTGGCTCCTATGTCCTCGTCTGGCACCTGAAGATTCCTCTCCACTGCAGACGTGGACCTTGGCGTTCCTCTGGAGGCTCCCCAGGGGAGTCAGGTCTCTTCTCTAGTGGAGACGTGCACCTCCGCTTTCGTCCTGAAATGTAGCTGCCGGGTCGGGTCAGGCTTCCCGTCTAGGTGATACAATGATCTGGGGCTTCCCCTCGAGGCTGTCCCACAGGATGGAAACACGTGCCACCGTGGTGTGAGACAATCTTCGGGGTGACTATCGAGGCGGCTCAGCGATCCCAGGTTCCAATGGAGTGGACAGAGACATCTGGGGGTCTCATGGAACAGGTGGCGCAACCCCCGGAGTTCCTCTGGACACTCATGTGGAGAGCGCCTCCTCTTGAGATGTGAGGATACACGCGTTAATCCTTCCCCGACAAATCAGGTAAAGGAACCCTGGTCTCCAGCAAAGCAGGGGGACATGGGGCTCCTGTTGAGTTGTGACGGGACCCTCGGTGTTCCTCTCGCGTGGAGACCTGTATGTTAGGATATTCTTGAGTCACTGCAAGGGTGTGAAGGAACCCGTCGAGTTTCACGAGGCATGGGGTGACTTCCCGGTAGGTGGCATGGAGGAAAAGGGCCTCATCTGGCCTGGAGGGGAGATACCCCTGTTTTTTGTCGAGTTGTGGCAGGTTCCTCTTGACTTACGACGGGGAACCCAGGGACCCGCCCCTGTGGCCTCTGGAAAGGCCAAGCTTTGTGCGAGTTGCCAGGGGCCTCTGGGGATTCCTTGGCAGTTGTGGCCTGCTCCAAGTTCTCCTCGGGAGCCTGAGGATTCCCTCCACTGCTTACTTGGACAGTGGGGTTTGTCTGGAAGCTCCCCAGGGGAGTCAGGTCTCGTCTCCTGTGGAGAGGTGCAAGTACGCTTCCCTCCCAAGTTCTAGCCGCAGGGTCAGTCTACCCGTTGAGGTGACACAGTGGTCTGGGGCTTCCCCTCGAAGCTTTCCCACAGGGTTGAAACACGTGCCACCGTGGTGAGAGCCAATCCTCGGGATGACAGTCGAGGCAGTGCAGGGCCACCAGGTTTCTCTAGCATGGACAGAGACATTGTGGGGTATCAAGGAACAGGTGGCGCCACCACCAGAGTTCCTCTGGAAACTCATGTAGCAAGCGCCTCCTCTTGACATGTGACGGGACCATTGGGAATCCTTCCCCGACTAATCCGCGAAAGGAGGTCTATTCTCGAGTTAAGCAGGGTGACACGGGGTCCTCTTGAGTTGTGGTGGGACCCTCGGTGTTCCTCTTGCGTGTAGACCTGTATGTCGGGATATACATGAGACCCTGCAAGGGTGTGATGGAACCCGTCAAGGTTCACGAGGGATGGAGTGACTTCCCGTGAGGTGCCACAGATGAAAATGGCCTCATCTCGCCTAGAGGGGAGATCCTCTTGGTTTTTCTCAAGTTGCAGCAGGTTCCTCTTGACTTACGATGGAACCCCAGGGACCTGCTCCTGTGCCCTCTGGAATGGCCAGGCACCACGTGAGTTGCCAGGGTCCTCTGGGGATTCCTTGACAGTCAGTTCCAGCTCATAAGTCCTTGTCTGGCACCTGAGGATTCATCTTCACTACAGACGTGGACCTTCGGGTTCCTCTGGATGCTCCCAGGGGAGTCATGTCTCCTCTCCTCTGGAGACATGCACGTCCGCTTCCCTCCTGAGCAGTAGCCTCAGGGTCAGTCTTCACGTCAAATTGGCACAAGGGTCTGGGGCATCCCCTAGAGGCTTTCCCACAGGGTTGAAACACGTGCCACCATGGTGAGAGCCAATCCTTGGGATGACAGTCGAGGTGGTGCAGGGCCACCAGGTTCCTCTGGCATGGACAGAGACATCTGCGGGTATCGTGGAACAGGTGGCGCCACCCACGGAGTTACTCTGGAAACTCCTGTTGCAAGAGCCTCCTCTTGACATGCATGGGACTGTTGGGAAACCTTCCCCGATGAAGCAGGTAATGGAAAACTGATCTCGAGCTGAGTAGGGGGACACAGTCTGGAGGGGAGATCCTCCTGGTTTTTCTCGAGTTGCCGCAGGTTCTTCTCGACTTAACATGGGGACCACAGGGAACTGATCCTGTACCCTCCGGAAAGGCCAGGCCCCATGCGAGTTGCCAGGGGCCTCTGGGGATTACATGGCAATCGTGGCCTGCTCCGAAGTCCTCTTCTGAAGCCTGAGTATACCCTCCACTGCTTACTTGGGCCGTGGGGTTTCTATGGAGGCTCCCCAGGGGAGTCAGGTCTCGTCTCCAATTGAGACGTGCACATCCGCTTTCCTTCTGAGCTGTAGCCGCAGAGTCAGTCTTCCCGTCGAGGTGACAAAGGGGTCTGGGTCTTCCCCTCGAGGATTTCCCACAGGGTTGAAATACGTGCCACTGTGGTAGGAGCCAATCCTCGGGGTGACAGTCGAGGTGGTGCAGGGCCACCTGGTTCCCCTGGCATGGACAGAGACCTCGGGGTATTGTGGAACAGGTGGCGCCACCACCGGTGTTCCTCTGGAAACTCCTGTGGCAAGTGCCTCCTCTTGACATGCGATGGGACAGATGGAAATCCTTCCCTGACGAAGCCGGGAAAGGAAGCCTGATCTCGAGCTGAGCAGTGGGACACGGGGCACCTGTTGAGTTGTAGTGGGACCCTCAGTGTACCTCTCGCGTGGAGACCTGTATGTCAGGATATTCTTTAGTCGCTGCAAGGGTGTGAAGGAACCCATTGAGGTTCATGAGGGATGGGGTGACTTCCCGTGAGGTGCCACAGANGTAGTGGGACCCTCAGTGTACCTCTCGCGTGGAGACCTGTATGTCAGGATATTCTTTAGTCGCTGCAAGGGTGTGAAGGAACCCATTGAGGTTCATGAGGGATGGGGTGACTTCCCGTGAGGTGCCACAGAGGACAAGGGCCTCATCTCGCCTGAAAGGGAGATCCTCCTGGTTTTTCTCGAGTTGCGGCAGGTTCCTCTCGACTTACGACGAGGACCCCAGGGACCTGCTCCTGTGCCCTTCGAAAAGGCCAGGTCCCATTTGAGTTGACAGGGGCCTCTGGGGATTCCTTGGCTGTCGGTTCCGGCTCCTAAGTCCTCGTCTGGAACCTGAGGATTCCTCTCCACTGCAGACGTGGATCTTGGGGTTCCTGTGGATGCTACCCAGGGGTGTTAGGTCTCTTCTCCAGTGGAGATGTGCACGTCCACTACCCTCCCGGGCTGTAGCCGCAGGCTCAGTCTTCACGTCAAGGTGACACAGGGTCTGGGGCTTCCCCTCGAGGCTTTCCCACAGGGTAGAAACACGTGTCACTATGGTGGGAGCCTATCCTCTGAATGACAGTCGAGGAGGTGAAGGGTCACCAGGTTTCTCTGGCATGGAGAGAGCCATCGGGGGTTATCGTGGAACAGGTGGTGCCACCCAGACTTCCTCTGGAAACTCCTGTGGCAAGTGCCTTCTCTTGACATGCGACCAGACCGTTGGGAATCCTTCCCCAATGAAGCAGGGAAAGGAAGCCTGATTTCAAGCTGAGCAGGGGGACACGGGGGTCCTCTTGAGTTCTGGCAGGACCCTCGGTGTTCCTCTCGTGTGAAGACCTGTATGTCGGGATATTCTTGACTCGCTGCAAGGGTGTAAAGAACCCGTTGTGGTTCACGAGGGATGGGGTGACTTCCCGTGAGGTGCCGCAGAGGAAAAATGCCTCATCTCGCCTGGAGGGGAGATCCTTCTGGTTTTTCTCGAGTTGGGGCAGGTTCCTCTTGACATTCAACGGGGACCCCAAGGACCTGCTCCTGTGCCCTCCGGAAAAGCCAGGCACCTCGCGAGTTGCCAGGGGTCTCTGCGGATTCCTTGGCAGCCGGTTCCAGCTCATAAGTCTTCATCTGGAACTTGAGGATTCCTCTCCACTGCAGACGTGCACCTTGGGGTTCCTCTGTATGCTCCCCAGGGGAGTCATATCTCATCTCGAGTGGAGAAGTGCATGTCCGCTTTCCTCCCAAGGTGTAGCCACAGAGTCATTCTTCAAGTCGAGGTGACACAGGGATCTCGGGCTTCCTCTCAAGGCTTTCCCACAGTGTTGAAACAAATGCCCCCATGGTGGGAGCCAATCCTCGAAATGACAGTCGAGGCGGTGCAGGGCCACCAGGTTCCTCTGGCATGGACAGAGACATCTGGGGGTATCGTGGAACAGGTGTGGCCACCCCCGGAGTTTCTCTGGAAATTCCTGTGGCAAGCGCCTCCTCTTGACATGCAATGGGACCGTTGGGAATCCTTCCACGATTAAGCCGGGAAAGGAATCCTGATCTCAAGCTGAGCAGGGGGACACGGGGATCCTCTTGAGTTGTGTTGGTACCCTCGGTGTTCCTCTCTCGTGGATACCTGTATGTCGGGATATTCTTGAGTCGCTGCAAGGGTCTGAAGGATCCCGTCGTGGTTCATGAGGGATGGGGTGACTTCCCATGAGGTGCCACAGAGGAAAAGGGCCTCATCTTGCCTGGAGGGGAGTTCCTTCTGATTTTTCTCGAGTTGAGGCAGGTTCTTCTTGACTTACGACGGGGACCTCAGGGACCTGTTCCTGTGCCCTCTGGAAAGGCCTGGCCCCACGCGCATTGCCAGGAGCCTCTGGGGATTCCTTGGCAGTCATTTCCGGCTCCTAAGTCCTAGTCTGACCCCTGAGGATTCCTCTCCACTGCAGACGTGTACCTTGGGTTTCCTCTGGAGGCTCCCAAGGCGAGTCAGGTCTCTTCTCGAGAGGAGATGAGCCCCTTCGCTTTCCTCCTGAGCTGTAGCTGCAGGGTCAGTCTTCCCTTCGAGATGACACAGGGGTCTGGGGCTTCCCCTCGAGCCTGTCCCACAGGGTGGAAACACGTGCCACTGTGGTGTGAGCCAATCTTCGGGGTGACTGTCGANTCGCTTTCCTCCTGAGCTGTAGCTGCAGGGTCAGTCTTCCCTTCGAGATGACACAGGGGTCTGGGGCTTCCCCTCGAGCCTGTCCCACAGGGTGGAAACACGTGCCACTGTGGTGTGAGCCAATCTTCGGGGTGACTGTCGAGGCGGCTCAGGGCCACCAGGATTCGATGGAGTGGACAGAGGCATCTGCAGGTCTCATGGAACAGGTGGCTCAACCCCCGGAATTCCTCTGGACACTCATGTGGAGAGCGCCTCCTCCTGAGATGCGACGGTACATGCAGGAATCCTTCCCCAACGAATCAGGGAAAGGAAAAATGGTCTTGAGCGCAGCAGGGGGCACGAGGTTCCTGTTGAGTTGTGGAGGGACCCTCAGTGTTCCGTGTGGAGACCTCTATTTTGGGATATTCTTGAGTCGCTGCAAGGGTGTGATGGAACCTGTCGAGGTTCACGAGGGATGGGGAGACTTCCCGCCATGTGCCACAGAGGAAAAGAGCCCCATCTCGCCTGGAGTGGAGATCCTCCTGGTTTTTCTCGAACTGTGGCAGGTTCCTCTCGACTTATGACGGGGACCATAGGGAACTGCCCCAAGGTCTCCGGAATGGCCAGCCTTCACGCAATTTGCCAGGGGCCTTTGGGGATTCCTTGGCAGTCTTGGCCTGCTCCAATCTCCTCCTTTGGATTCTGAGGATTCCCTCCACTGCTTACTTGGACTGTGGGGTTCCTCTGGTGGCTTGCCATGGGAATCAGGTCTCATCTCCTCTGGAAACGTGCACGTCCGCTTTCCTCCCGAGCTGTAGCCGCAGGGTCAATTTTCACGTTGAGGTGACAAAGGGGTCTGGGACTTCCCCTTGAGGCTTTCCCACAGGGTTCAAACACATTCCACCGTGGTGGGAGCCAATCCGTGGGACGACAATCGAGGCGGTGGAGGGCCACCAGGTTCCTCTGGCATGGACAGAGACATCTGGGGATATCGTGGAACAGGTGGTGCCACCACCGGAGTTCCTCTGGAAACTCCTGTGGCCAGTGCCTCCTCTTGACATCCGATGAGACCGTTGGGAATCCTTCCCCAATGAAGCTGATAAAGGAACCCTGATCTCGAGCTGAGCAGGGGGACACGGGGGTCCTCTTGAGTTGTGGTGGGACCCTCGGGGTTCCTCTCTCATGGAGACCTGTATGTCGGGGTATTCTTGACTCGCTGCAAGGATGTGAAAGAACCCGTGTGGTTCACGAGGGGTGGGGTGACTTCCCGTGTGGTGCCGCAGAGGGAAAGGGCCTCATCTCGCCTGGAGGGGAGATCCTCCTGGTTTTTCTCGCGTTGTGGCAGGTTCCTCTCGACTTATGACGGGGTTCCTCCTGGGACCTACTCCTGTGCCCTCCAGTAAGGCCAGGCCCCATGCGAGTTGCAGGGACCTCTAGGGATTCCTTGGCAGTAGGTTCTGGCTCGTACATACTCGTCTGTTATCTGAGGATTACTCACCACTGCAGACGTGGAATTTGGGGTCCCTGCGGAGGCTCCCCAGGGGAGTCAGGTCTTGTCTCCTGTGGAGACATGCACGTTTGCTTTCCTCCCGAGCTGTAGCCATAGCGTCAGTCTTCACGTCGAGGTGACACAGGGGTCTGGGGCTTCCCGTCGAGGCTTTTCCTCAGGATTGAAACACGTGCCACCGTGGTTGGAGCCAATCCTCGGGATGACAGTCGAGGCCTTGCAGGGCCACCCGGTTTCATGTCATAACTTGAGAGAAACCTGCTGCAATTCGAGAAAAACAGGAGGATCTCCCATCCAGGCGAAATGAGGCCCTTGTCCTCTGCGGCACCTCACAGGAAATGATTCCCTCCACTGCTTACTTGAACGGTGGGGTTTCTCTGGAACCTCCCCAATGGAGTCAGGTCTCGTCTTGAGTGGAGACATGCACTCCAGTGGAGACGTGCACGTCGGCTTCACGCCCGAGCTGTAGCTGCAGGGTCAGGCTTCCCTTCGAGGTGACACAGGGGTCTGGGTCTTCCCCTCGAGGCTGTCCTACAGGGTGGAAACACGTGTCACCGTGGTTTGAGCCAATCTTCGGGGTGTAAGTAGAGGCGACTCAGGGCCGCCAGGTTCCGACGGAGAGGACAGAGAGATCTGGGTGTCTCGTGGAACAGGTGGCTCAAACCCCGGAGTTCCTCTGGACACACATGTCGAAAGTGCCTCCCCTTGAGAAGCAACGGTACCCGCAGGAATTCTTCCCTGACGAATCCGGGAAAGGAACCCTGGTATCGAGCGGAGCAGGGGGACACGGGGGTCCTTTTGAGTTGTGGCAGGACCCTCGGTGTTCCTCTCGTGTGGAGACCTGTATGTTGGGATATTCCTTAGTCGCTGCAAGGGTGTGAAGGAACCCGTCGAGGTTCAAAAGGGATGGCGTGACTTCCCACGAGATACTGCAGAGGACAATGGCCTATCTTGCTTAGAGGGGAGATCCTCCTGGTTTTTCTCGAGTTGCGGCAGGTTCCTGTCGACTTACGACTGGGACCCCAGGGACACGCCCCTGTGGCCTCCGGTAAGGCCAGGAACCACACGAGTTGCCAGGGGCTTCTGGGGATTTTTTGGCAGTCATGGCCTGCTTCAAAGTCCTCCTCTGGAGCCTGAGGATTCCCCCCACTGCTTACTTGGACTGTGGGGTTTCTCTGGAGGCTCCCCAAGGGAGTCAGTTCTTATCTCCTGTGGAGACGTATACGTGCAATTTCCTCCCAAGCTGTAGCCACAGGGTCAAGCTTCCCGTCGAGGTGTCACAGGGGTCTGGGGCTTCCCCTTGAGGCTTTCCCACAGGGTGGAAACACGTGCCACTGTGGTGTGAGCCAATCTACGGGATGTATGTAGAGGCAGCTATCGGTGCCCAGGTTCCGATGGAGTGGACAGAGACATCTGGGGGTCTCGCAGAACATGGTGCTCAACCCCCGGATTTCTTCTCAACACACAGGTGGAGAGCGGATTGTCTTGAGAAGTGACGGTACACGTGGGAATCCTTCCCTGAAGAATCAGGGAAAGGAACCCTGGTCTCGAACAAAGCAGGGGGACACGGGGCTCCTGTTTAGTTGTGGCGGGACCCTCGGTGTTCCTCTCGCCTGGAGACATGTATGTTGGGATATTCTTGAGTCTCTGCAAGGGTGTGAAGGAACCCGTCGAGGTTCATGAGGGATGGGGTGACTTCCCACGAGGAGCCGCAGATGAAAATGGCCTCAACTCGCCTTGAGGGGAGATCCTCCTGGTTTTGCTCGAGTTGCGGCAGATGCCTCTCAACTTATGACGGGGAGCCCTGGGACCTGCTCCTGTGCCCTCCGGTAAGGCCAGGCCCCACACGAGTTGCCAGGGGCCTCTGGGGATTACTTGACAGTCAGTTCCGGCTCCTAAGTCCTCGTCTGGCAACTGATAATTCCTCTCCACTGCAGGTGTGGACCTTGGTGTTCCTCTGGTGGCTCCCCAGGGGAGTCAAGTCTCTTCTCGAGTGGAGATGTGCACCTCTGCTTACTTCCCGAGCTGTACCTGCAGGATCAGGCTTCCAGTCGAGGTAACACAGGGGTAGAGGGCTTCCATCGAGGCTTTCCCACAGGGTGGAAACACGTGCCACTGTGGTGTGAGCCAATCTTCGGGCTGACTGTCAAGGCGGCTCAGGGCCGCCAGGTTCTGATCAAGTGGAAGAGACATCTGGGAATATCGTGGAACAGGTGGTGCCAGCCCCGGAGTTCCTCTGGAAACTCCAGTGGCAAGCTCCTCCTCTTGAAATGCGATGGGACAGTTGGGATTCCTTCCTTGACGAATCCGGGAATGGAAGCCTGATCTCGAGCTGAGCAGGGGGACAAGGAGGTCCTCTTGAGTTGTGGCGGGACCCTGGGTGTTCCTCTCGTGTGGAGACCTGTATGTCGGGATATTCTTGAGTCGCTGCAAGGGTGTGAAGGAACCCGT
>SJYV01043459.1:0-13542 GCA_006410875.1 Neotragus pygmaeus | reverse complement strand
ATACTCCTTTTCCTATTTGGAACAAGTCTGTTGTTCCATGTCCAGTTCTAACTGCTGCTTCCTGACCTGTATACAAATTTCCCAAGAAGTAAATTACCAGTACATAAAAGCAAAATTAATCATTACTATAAGAACATTGTTCATTATTTTAGATGACATTGCTAAAATTCTTTATTATTTGTAGTAACTCTTGCAGATTCCTTTAGATTTTCTATACATATGGTATATCTTCTTCTGCAGATATTGACTATTTACCTTTTCCTTTCCAAGTTGTAAGACATTTCTTATCTCCCAATACAATGTTGAAGTAAAATGATGAGACTGGACATAACCCTTTGCTACTGACCTTGGTGTGNGATTCCTTTAGATTTTCTATACATATGGTATATCTTCTTCTGCAGATATTGACTATTTACCTTTTCCTTTCCAAGTTGTGAGACATTTCTTATCTCCCAATACAATGTTGAAGTAAAATGATGAGACTGGACATAACCCTTTGCTACTGACCTTGGTGTGCATGGGGGAAGGGATCAGTATTTCAGTGCTACTTATGTTTACGGGACATTTTCTGAAATATGTCATTCATCAGATTGAGGAGGTTTCTTTTTATTTCTATGCAGCTGATTTTTTTGTCTGTTTGTTTTAATTATGTAGGGAATTTTATCCAAAGGCTTTCTTCCCCATCAATGACTTACTTCCTGATCATTCGTGATCAGGAAATGATAATGTTGACTTTTTCCTTTATACAATTGATTTTGTAAATAAGAGTTTGCTTTTTTTTTTTTTTTTTGAAATGTTAAACAAATCTTACACTATAGGACAAACCAAACTTGATCATGTGTTATTATATTCTTGTATGTTACTGGATCTATTTCCTAATATTTTTGTTATATATTTTTTAGAACAGCTTTACTGAAGTATAAGTGAGGAAAAAAATATATATATATATATTTAAGTTATACAGCTTAATGCTTGATATACTTATTTGGGAAATTTTAATATTGTGAATTCAATGCTTTTTATTAGTAATAGAGATATTCAATTTTCTATTTCTTAAATCAGTTACGGTAATTTGTGTCTTTCAAAGAACCTATCACTCCATTTATATTAATTAACTGGCATCACTTTCTTCATTATATTCTTTTATTATCATTTTAATGTAGAGAGAACTATACTGAATTTCCTTTAATTTCTGATACTGATAATTGGTTTCTTCTCCTTTTGTCCCCTTCGTTACTCTGAATAGTCTAGCCAGAATTTAATCATGTATTGGTATTTCAATAGAATAACTCTGATCTCATTCATTTTCTCTGACTTGTTAGTTTACTGTTGTTGAAGATATGATTCTAAATATGAAAGTATTTTCCAATATTTTAGGGTCTTAGACTGAAAGGAGATCCAACCAGTCCATACTAAAGAAAATCAGTCCTGAATATTCATTGGAAGGACTGATGCTAAAGCTGAAACTCCAATATTTTGGCCACATGATGCAAAGAACTGACTTATTGGAAAAGACCCTGATACTGGGAAAGATTGAAGGTGGGAGGAGAAGGGGATGACAGAGGATGAGATGGTTAGATGATATCTCCAACTCAATGGACATTAGTTTGAGTAAACTCTGGGAGTTGATGATGGACAAGGAAGCCTGGAGTGCTGCAGTCCATGGGGTCACAAAGAGTAGGACATAACTGAGTGACTGAACTGAACTGAGGCTATTTTATATTGATATATAATATATTAGGAATATGTCATATTAAATAAGAAAAATAACATCATTTTGCTTCATTTTATCAGGAAAAAATATTATTATATTTCAATAATTTAGATTTTGCTTTCAATACACTCTTGTCAATTAGATCTAAACTATGCCACTTGGGCACCCAGAGAATGTTTCTTTAGAAACATTTCTTCATGAAAGAAACATCAGGAAGAAACATTTCTTCCTGATCACTCATGATCAGGAAATGATAATGTTGATTTTCTCCTTTATATAATTGCTATTGTAAATAACAGGGCTTTTTTTTTTTTAATGTTAAACAAACCTTACATTTACAGGAAAAACCCAAAGTGATCCTGTGTTATGTTCTTATATGTTTCTGGATCTATATGTCCTGTGATGTTATGACAGTATCACAAACTACCAACTCAGGCATGTGTCCCATATTTGTAATTCTGTAAAGCTTAGGGATGGGTTTGAGTCCAATTTACAACACTAGCTAGCTCAGTAATCTTAGGAACATTATTTTACCTTTTCAGTGTCTTAATATTCTCTTCTGTAAAATGGCAATAATAATGATTCATGCCTTATAGATATGCTGTGAAAATTCTATGTGCAAGTAAGTATAACATACTAATAAGAGATTGGCAAACTAAGTATCATGTACTAAGTACTACACTTATGTTGACTTTATTACCATTATTATTATTATTATTATTATGGCTAATCCCTTACCTGTGTTTTGACATCACTCTTACTTCCTTGGCTCTTTTATTCAAAATCATCATTTGCCTTGATGAAATAAGGTCAGATCTCTCCCTTAACCATGGGTATCTCTGGCTATTTCCCAGTCTGACCCCTTTTTACATTATATGATCATCATTCTTCCACTTGTGTGCTTCTTTTCCCCACTTCCCTGGACCTTACTCCCAATTATTTACCCATTAATCCAAAATACACAGTCTTATCCTCTTAGAATCCAGTGTTCTTTTTTGATTTTGTTTCCTTATTCAAATATTTTCTAATTCATGAAACAACCACGATATGGCAAACCCCTCTCTTCTAGGAGATGAAATATAATAAATAATAAAGAACTATGATATCCTTTATCCATCCCTCTTCAGTTTGTAAACATTCCAGCTTCAGCCCAGAGTTTATTTTCCAGAAACAAATCCAGCGTCCACTCCACCTTTTTGTCTATGCTGGTTCCTCTACCAGGAATCTGTTTGTCACCTTGGAGGAACGTCACATCATCCATGAAGACTTGCTAGATTATATGCTCCTCTTTGGTGTTTATCATATTTTATTTGCCACAATGTAACATGTTTCTAATCATGTCTTTTATCATCCTCTAGTGAAAATAAATTTCTAACAGCAGAGATTATGCCTACTCATCTTTGTATTTTGAGCACTTTTCCTAATTTATAGATCTAGTAATTGTTCAATAAATGCTTATTAAATGTGTATATGCATGAACACCTTATTTATATCAAAGGTTTGATGTGCATGGCCTTCCCTTGTGGCTTAGCTGGTAAAGAATCTGCCTGCAATGCAGGAGACATGGGTTTGATCCCTGTATTGGGAAGATCTCCTGGAGAAGGGAAAGGCTACCCACTCCAGTATTCTGGTCTGGAGAATTCTATGGACTATATAGTCCATGGGGTCGCAAAGAGTTGGAGAGGACTGAGTGACTTTCACTTTCTAAAGTGCATCCACAT
This sequence comes from Neotragus pygmaeus, assembly GCA_006410875.1. Lineage (NCBI taxonomy): Eukaryota > Metazoa > Chordata > Mammalia > Artiodactyla > Bovidae > Neotragus > Neotragus pygmaeus. The sequence continues at coordinate 10,107 of SJYV01043459.1, read as the reverse complement.
TTGTAGGATTTTTCATAACTAACATCATCTAACCCTAAAAATTTCCATAAAAGGTGAATACTTCCTTTCTCATGAGGCAACTGAGTCTGAAAAAAATCTAGATAATTTTATCAAATTCTGACCAGTGTTTAGAAACTGAATATAGTGTTTAAACCTAACAGTTTGCTTGTTCAGAGTTGTACACATATCTATGAAAACGAGTTCTCTGTCTCAGCAAGTTCCCACTGATGTTTTCTATCCTTGTATTCCAGTAATTTCCTTCATAAACAATCAGCCCAAAGATGATGTGTTTATGTGTTTGCTTGGGTGCATGTCTACTCAGTCATGTGCAACTGTTTACAATTTCATGAACGGTAGTCCGCCGGGCTCCTCTGCCCATGGGATTTCCCAGGCATGCTGGAGTGAGTTACCATTTTTTCCTCCAGAGGATGTTCCTGACTCAGGGATCAAACCAGTGTCTACTGCATTAGCAGGCAGGTTCTTTACCACTGAGCCATCAGGGAAGCCTGTGTGTTTTCTCAAGCTCCTTCTATCTCCAACCCTAGATCTTAAGCCTGTCTCCTCTATGTCTTGATTTAACGAGCACAGCATTTCTGTTCTGTTTAGTGGCTCACCACCAACACCTAGCAAAACACCCAGCAAAATCCCCAAGAGTGAGGCAAATCCTACTTATGCCCCCCACATTTTTTTTTACCTTTTTAAACACCATGCCATTTCTAGGATAAGTATGAAGATGATGCAAAGAGCCTTTAAGCCTAATTGAGCCCAAATAACTTTTCCACTAATTTTACCAATTACTCTAAGAAAGACATTCAATGTCACATGTTTCTTCTATAAAGTGATGCTAACAAAGCCTAAATGTCACAGCTAGTATGAAAAACCCATTAAAATAATCAGTGTAAAGTGATCAACCTGAGTTCCAGAAAATCCCTTTCTCCCCATTCCTTTGAGGTCATTTCACCGGATACTATTTTCAATGTAGAAAGAGCTTTCACTTAAACTGTAAAAACAAAATTGTCATTTTGAAGAACAAACATAGTGCTGATTATAATCATCTGAAAGAAGTTCTAGTCTTCAAGCTGAATTCATGAAATGAACATTACCATGGTCCTCTGTCTGTTCTCTTGCTAGAGCTCATAAAAAAGGGGACATTTCAAAAAAGAAAGGAAAATAATCCCAGCTGGCTCAGATTTATAAGTTGAAGGAAATGCATGCCAAGAACATATGGCAATTCATTTAGCAAACATTTAAAGGGTATCTATCATGTGCATAGTGCTGTAATATGTACTTGAAGATGAAAACAACGTGATAAGTTGTTCCTCATCCAAGAGTGATTGTCATGCCCTGGAAAACATCTGCATTTTGTACCAACTTTCTGTGGGGAAAATATATATTCTCTTGGCATCAACTTTTACATTTGCAAGACTATAAAAATAATTTCCAGGTCACCTTCACAAAAGCATGGAGATTTCCAAGAGAAATGTACGTGAAAAAGCCACTGATCCATTCATTCAACAAATATTAACTAAATGCCTTCTGTGTTCTGAGCAGTGACCACACAAAGGTTGATCGTGCATACAAGTGCCACGTTACCACTTTTATGTGCTTTATGAGTTGGAAAGTATTGATATTCAGTAAATCATGAGTGCTACAAAAAGGCTCAGGTGCTAGAAGAATTTAGCAAAGCTTCAACAGTATCAGTTCAGTTCAGTTCAGTCGCTCAGTCATGTCCCACTCTTTGCAATCCCGTGAATTGTAGCACGCCAGGCCTCCCTGTTCAACAGTATAGCAGGAGCAATATCAACAGCTATACCTTTCATCTGCCCAATTTGGTTGAGGGCCCAACATGGAAAAGCATCTTATTAACAAAACACACTCTCCAGGTGAACAAAATACTTTGTGTTTAATTTGTAAATAAAGATTCCTACCAGCTTGTTTAATGTCTGAAGTGAAGAAGTGAAGTGAAGTCGCTCAGTCATGTCCGACTCTTGGCGACCCTGTGGACTGTAGCCTACCAGGCTCCTCTGTCCATGGGATTCCCTAGGCAACAGTACTGGAGTGGGTTGCCATTTCGAATGAGCCTTTCCTGAATCAACATGTCCTCCAGAATTATTCAAAACTAGTAAAACTATTGACATTGATTTGATTTTAACAGAAAAGCTCAACATTTGATGTAACTCAGGGTTATATCAAGCACAGTTCTCTAGGATTATGAACTTAGCATACTAATTGTCTAATGTGCTTCCGGTTTTGTTCTTGGGATGGAACCCATATTGGGAATATATATCCATTAAAATGCAGACAGATCTTAACTGAAGCTTCAGTTAACTTTGCATTATAAGAAATTGTTTTATGGATCAGCAATCTGAATACTGTATGTAAACATATTCATCTACACACTGACACATTTCTAAATTTGACCTCCTGTGTAGGCAACATTTAGTCTCTATCATTAGTATAGGCTGCTGAAAATAGGCCTTTTGATAAATTAATCATATTTCCTGCACCCAGTGTTCCCACAACAATGTCTGTATAACTCTATCTCAAACTTTATCCTGCTGCATTATAATAATCCTTTGTCAATGTTTGCCGTTCAAATCCTATGTCCATACTTAACCATCTGTGCCCTCTCCCTCTCTTGTACAAGGTGGTAATATGTCTCTTTCAGGTCTGTGACAGTGAAATGATCCATCAAGTTGCCAACAGGATAGTCACCAGTGACCTCTCTTTCTTTGATTGTTGCTGCCTTTTCACATAGAAGTGTCTCTAGCTGAATCCTGTTCAATCTGGAGGTAGAGCTTTTCCTACAATATGTCATCTCCAGTTAGTGGGTGCTGCTTGTGAGGTCGGCTTTTCAACTCAGGGCATCTGAACACAAAGGCCAGCAGGGGCCCGCAGTTTGAAACCACTCCCATCTAAACTGGAAAGCTGTGAGTCCATGACTCGGCTTGCTCCCTTTGCATGGGGATGATCCAGAGAGACGTTGTGGGATGGGAGGTGGGAAGGGGATTCAGGATTGGGAGCTCGTGTATTTTGTTATTTGCAAATTGGAACAAACACTTTAAATGATTCTAATTTCCATATAAATGATTTTTGATGTTAAAAAAAATAAAAAAAAATTAAAAAAAACACAAAAAACAAAAAGCAGTTTCAGGGTAAGCCTGGCACAGAGGTGACACTCGCTGCGTGATTGTTAAAAGGGGGAAGTGAATCGTTGTCTAAGATCACCAGACAAAACAGATAAAATGTAACTCTAATGGCTATTTGACAAATTTAAGGGCAGTGTATATGAGAGACCAGGCTATTTTGCTAAGTTGTATTATTGCTTGATAACTGATTTTACCAAAACAATTCATCTTTGACATAAAACTCACAGTGTCGGACCAGTGTTAACTTGTGTCTGACTCTTTGTGACCCAATGGACTATAGCCTGCCACGCACCTCTGTCCATGGGATTTTCCCAGCGTGAATACAGGAGTGGGTTGCCATCCCCTTCTCCAGGGGATCTTCCCAACCCAGGGACTGAACCCAGGTCTCCTGCATTGCAGGCAGATTCCTTACTCTCTGAGCCACCAAGGAAACCATGTGTAGGAACAGGTTTATGATTTCTTGTCTACTTCTGCAATTTGTCCAGTAATGAGTTATGAGATGTCAATGGTTTTGGAGTAACTTGAGCTGCCTGTATATTGAAGCTCAGAGGTGTGTTCTTGTGTGAAGTCAATGCATGCTCATTATTATTAAAAATAATAATTTAACACCTATAGCTTAACAAAAGGTACTGTGTTCTGAGTGTTATACCTATGTTTGAAATTCACTGATTTGCCAAATGTTTCCTGACCTATTATTCAGGAAGGAGAGACATGTACAGGGAAATATGGAGTTTGAATTTTAAAGACCAAGACTCAAATAACCCTAAATCTCAGCCCCCTCATTTATAAATAGCATGGGTGATTTCTATCTTATCAGATTATTAAAAGAACTAAATAAAATAGTGCCTTGGAAAATGCACTTGCTGTTGTTCAGTAGTGTAAGTAGTGTCTAACCCTGTGAACCCATGGACTGCAGCACATCAGACTTCCCAGTCCATCACTACCTCCCAGAGTTTGTTCAAACTCATGTCCATTGAGTTAATGATGCCATCCAACCATCTCATGCTCTGTTGTCACCTTCTCCTCCTGCCCTCAATCTTTCCCAGCATCAGGGTCTTTTCCAATGAGTGGGCTCTTTGCATCAGTAGCCAAAGTATTGAAGCTTCAGCTTCAGCATTAGTCCTTCCAGGGAATATTCAGGATTGATTTCCTTTAGGATTGACTGGTTTGATCTTCTTGCAGTCCAGAGGATTCTCAAGAGTCTTCTCTAGTACCACAATTCAAAAGCATCAGTTCTTCAGTGCTCAGCCTTCTTTGTGGTCCAGTTATCACATCTGTACATAAACTACTGGAAAAACCATATATGGACCTTTGTTAACAAAGTGATGTCTCTTTTTAATACACTGTCTAGGTTTGTCATGACTTCTTCCAAGGAGCAAATGTCTTTTAATTTCATGGCTACAGTCATCATCCATAGTGATTTTGGGGCCCAAGAAAATAAAATTTGTCACTGTTTCCCACTTCCATTTGCCATGAAGAGATGGGACTTAGTTTTTGTAAAGTTGAGCTTTAAGCCGACCTTTTCACTCTTCTATTTAAAATGCAGTAGGCACTAAATAATTCATCCCTCTTTCCAAGAATAATTGTCCACATTTATAAAATAAAGGTAGTATTTCTATAATAGCATTATTGAGATTGAAATAATGTATGTGAAGTGCCTTTTAAATAATAAATTGCTACTAAAATGTATCTTTAATAAAATTAAAGTTATTAGTAGACCTGAAAATATTTTATTCCAAATATTTTAGTCTTCCTTTAAAGAAACTTAAAAAAGAGATTTTGGGTAAAAATTGATTTATTTTTAAAAATTAAAATAGGTGAAGCCTAAAATTAGACTTTCCACACTATTTTTAGGGCCTACAAAATATATGTGCTGACTGACAAAGTCCGTACCAATTCTTTGCCTGATAGAATTATCATTTTTCACTTTTAAATCATTAGAAAGAACAGATTTTACTGCTGAGTAAATGACACCTGATATGGTCAATAGAAAGCTTTTGAAGGAGCAAAAATCTTTTCTTTAAACTGTTCCTACAACAAAGATATTATTTAATAAGCTCTCCCTCTAGTAGTGTGTCAGTTAGTGAAAGTGAAATTTGCTCAGTTGTGTCCAACTCTTTGCGACTCCATGAACTATACAACCCAAGGAATTCTCTAGGCAAGAATATTGAAGTGGATAGTCTTTCCTTTCTCTAGGAGATCTTCCCAACCCAGGGATCAAACCCAGGTCTCCTGCATTGCAGGCAGATTCTTTACCAGCTGAGTCACAAAGGAAGCCCAAGAATACTGGAGTCAGTAGCCTATCCCTTGTTCAGTGGATCTTCCCAACCCAGGAATTGAACTGGGGTCTCTGACATTGCAGGTAGATTCATTACAAACGGAACTATCAGGGAAGCCCTTCCAATTAACAGAAGACTGGAAGAATCACCACTGTCCCCAAAGAATGGAATTGCAGGTTATTTGCCAGTGGGCCCCGGCATTTTGGCATTATAGTGGATGCTCACTTATCCAACATCCTTGAAAGAAGCACTTTTGGGTAAGGGACAGTTTGCAAACAACTTAAAGCTATATTTTCAACACAGCAAGTAAGCTTGGTTAAATACTTGTATGGAAATTTTATAACTGAATGTTGTATTTCTCTACTTGCTAACTAAAATAGTATATCAAATGTTATTGTTTAGTCACTAAGTCATTTTCAACTGTTTGTGACCCATGGACTGCATCACACCAGGCTTCCCTATCCTTGACTGTCTCCTGGAGTTTGCTCAAACTCATGTCCATTGAGTTGGTGATGCCATCCAACATTCTCATCCTCTGTCTTCCCCTTCTCCTCACATCTTCAATCTTTCCCAGCACTAGGGTCTTTTCCAGTGAGTTGACTTTTCACATCAGATGGCCAAAGTATTGGAGCTTCAGCTTCAGCATCAGTCCTTCCAATGAATATTCAGGGTTGGTTTCCTTTAGGATTGACAGTTGTAATTTAGAATATTTTTATGGGTGTGAAGAATGGAACCCTCTTTGCCCTACACTGAAAGCTTCCAGATTGCTGTGCTTAGAATTATCACGTCTGGTCCTTTTTACTTGTTTTAGCATTTCTCTCCAGCAGCTCAGTTTTCAGCTTGTGCTTTTCAACTTGTCATTTCACCTGCCTTCATGCCTGCTGTATCTTTTGCTGCTACTCTTGAAGGTCAGTTAGAATAGAAAGATTGATTTTGGTTTTGTCCACATCTTGGGAAACTCTTCAACTTGGGACATTGGATGTAACTGGTTGGTCAGTATATTTACAAGCTGCCATCTAGTACACCTGAGATTAGAGCATGTTAGAAATCAGAGTAAAGGAGAAACAGTGATAAATAGAATTTATATAAGAGCCCAAGGGATTCCTTGCTGCTGCTGCTAAGTCGCTTCAGTTGTGTCCGACTCTGTGTGACCCCATAGACGGCATCCCACCAGGCTTCCCTGTCCCTGGGGTTTTCCAGGCAAGAACACTGGAGTGAGTTGCCATTTCCTTCTCCAATGCACGAAAGTGAAAAGTGAAAGTGAAATCTCTCAGTCGTGTCTGACTAGTAGCAACCCCATGGGCTGCAGCCTACCAGGCTGCTCCGTCCATGGGATTTTCCAGGCAAGAGTACTGGAGTGGGGTGCCATCGCCTTCTCCGAGCGATTCCTTAGCAAATAACTAATGATTTTCGTTACTGATGCTGAAGTTGAAGATCCAATACTTTGGCCACCTGATGCAAAGAGCTGACTCATTGGACAAGACCCTGACACTGGGAAAAAGTGAGGGCAGGAGGAGAAGGGAGCAGTGGAGGATGAGATAATTTGATAGCATCACTCATTTGATGAATTGAATTTGAGCAGACTCTGGGAGACAGTGAAGGATGGGGGAGCTTGGGATGTTGCTGCCTATGGGGTGTCAAAGAGTCAGACACAACTTAGTNGAGAAGGGGACGACAGAGGATGAGATGGCTGGATGGCATCACAGACTTGATGGACGTGAATCTGAGTGAAGTCCAGGAGTTGGTGATGGACAAGGAGGCTTGGTGTGCTATGATTCATGGGATCACAAAGAGTTGGACACAACTGAGTGACTGAACTGAACCGAACTGATATTTTGGGAAAGGCAAAACAATGGAGACAGTAAAAAATATATATGTATATCTGCCTGGCGGGTGGAGGATATGAAAGGGATGAATGGGTAGAGCACAGAGGATTTTTAGGGCAGTGAAATTACTCTGTATGATATCATAATGATGGACACATATGTCCAAACCCATAGAATGTACAACACCAAAAAATGAACCCTAATGTAAATTACAGACCTTGGTAACTAGGATGTGTCATTGTAGGTTCATCAGTTCTAACAAATGTATCACTCTGGTGGCAGATACTGGGGAGACTCTACAAGTGTAAGGGTAAGGGACATATGGGAAAACTCTGTAGTTTCCCCTCAATTTTGCTGCTTACCTAAAACTGCTCTTAAGAAATAAATTAATTCAAAAATATATTTTTTCAAGAAGGATATAGGTTTTCTAGGCTTTCAAAGAGGTCCATAGCATAAGAAACATTTAAAAATCTGATACATAAAATGTAAATGTGACAAAAGATTGTCTTCTTGATAAGACACAACAGTTTTTCCTTTCATAAGCAATAGAGTAAAGAGTAGTGAAAATAGAGTGTTACGAAGGAGGCAGAAGGGGGCTTCCCAGGTGGCTCAGTGGTAAAGAATCCACCTGCAAATGTAAGAGCCGCAAGAGACTCAGGTTCACTTCCTGGGTTGAGAAGATCCTCTGGAGGAGGAAACGGCAACAACTGCAGTATTCTTACCCTGAAAATCTCATGGACGGTGGAGCCTGATAGGCTACAGTCCATAGAGTTGCAAAGAGTCAGACATGACTGAGCTTGAAGGAGGCAGAAACCTAAAGAAAAGAGGCAAATCTGATTGTAGGGAGCCAGTGCAGAGATTTTTGTATGACAGTGAAAAGCATAAGAGATTATTTTAATAGGTGGTAGGCCAGAAGGAATATAAAGTAATCTAAGAAAGTTTTGTGAAAAATAAGATTGGCTACATATCATAGGAAAGAGAAACTTTATTTTGCTTTAATTTTCAGTTTATACTTCAGTTACGTTTCTCCATAAAGTTTAGTTTATGTGATGGTGTCATTTATTTTTGAAGAAGATTCATTGTAAATACTTTGGACTGCTTTCAAAGAAAATTAAAATTAAAGTATTATAATGCTCAGAAGGGCAGTAAAATATTTAGAAGATCTGGATGAAGAAAACATTCTCTAGGCATTCAGTTTAGCCCAAATTCTTCCCATGGAAATAGCAATATAACAAATCTAATTATTGATACAGCACATAGAACCAAGCAGCTAATTATTCCACTAAGGATGCTTGAATACTGTCTATCTCATAGTGGGCACTAAAATTGTGTTCTCGTGGTGTCACTAATTGAATTAAATGCATTAGTATTTGCTGTATTTTCTAGAGTAAAAGTAATCTCAAAGGAAGTTACTGTTTCAGAGATATGTTTAATGATGAAGAATGTTCAATAAACAATAGGAGTGAGAATGAAGTTCATTTTTTTAAAAGCTTTTATATCTTTTGCTACAGAATATGAATGAATCAGTCAACTTCTATGGGCAAATGACCTTCCAAAGTAATTGAGTCCTAAATGCCAAACTAAAATAGTTTGCTATACTCAATGGAAATGTTCTGTTCTAAGAATGTTCTGACTGATAGTAAATTTAATAAAGTTTACAAATGTCAAGTCGAGTTTAATTCCAAGTGCGTAGCTCCTAGAATGTAACGTGTTACAAATTCAATATACTGAGATCATCTTTCTGCAGCTTTTTAGATTTTAGCAGTAGGAACTTCAGAAAACAACCATAAAATTATCTCTATTTTGCTTATGTAATTCAGAAGTTCAATAACTGATCTGAATTACAAACCTATAGGATGCTATTTTGAAGTAAAAATAAACACAATTGCTAGGTTTAGAGTCTCTAAATCAGTTGTTGGTTTTTTAATAACTAATATTTGTTTGGCATTTGCCATGCTCTGGATATTTTTCTAAAAATTGTAGTTGCTTAGTTTCAGGCATATAGTCTTCCCCAGTGGTTCATTGGTAAAGAATCTGCCTACAATGCAGGGGACGTGGGTTTGATCTCTGGGTCAGGACAATCCACTAGAGGCGGGCATGGCAATCCACTCCAGTATTCTTGCCTGGAGAATCCCACAGACAGATAAGCCTGCTGGGCTACAGTCCACAGGGCTGAAAACAGCTGGATGATTGAAACAACTAAGTGAATATATATAATTTCTTTAAGATTTCTTAAGATTCTTTTCTATTATAAAATATTGAATATAGTTTCCTGTGCTATAAAGTAAGTTCTTGTTGTTTATCTATTTAATAGTGATATTATAATATTATTTACAGTAATGTGTATCTGTTAATTCCAAACTCTTAATTTACCCCTCCCTTCAATGAGCTGGCTTATTGAAAAAGACCCTGCTTTGGGGAAAGATTGAGAGCAGGAGAAGAAGGGGGCAACAGAGGATGAGATGGTTGGATGGCATCATTGATTCAAAGGGCATGAGTTTGAGCAAACTCTGGCAGATAGTGAAGGACAGGGAAGCCTGGCATGATGCAATCCATGAGGTCTCAAAGGGTTGGAGATTACTTAGAAACTAAAATCTGAAATTATCTTTTAAGAAGGCATTCTACTACATATAATTTAATGTCTTATTGAAAGGCACTGCTCCAAGCATTTATCAACGCTGCTATTATGTATTCTGTTATCCCAGAATCCTTAGCAACACAACAAATGTCCTGACATTCTCTTCCCTATTCCTGTCATTCTCAGAAAAGATAGGAAGGCTGTTAATGAAATTTAGTCTTTTTTTTTTTTTTTAGTAAATGGTTCTTGTATTTTTGTAAGCCTTTGATTAATTT
>SJYV01043457.1:0-31741 GCA_006410875.1 Neotragus pygmaeus | reverse complement strand
CTTCAGCACTCAGCCTTCTTCACAGTCCAATTCTCACATCCATACATGACCACAGGAAAAACCATATCCTTGACTAGATGGACTTTAGTCGGCAAAGAAATGTCTGTGCTTTTGAATATACTATCTAAGTTGGTCATAATTTTTCTTCCAAGGAGCAAGCGTCTTCTAATTTCATAGTTGCAGTCACCATCTCAGTGATTTTGGAGCCCAAAAATATAAAGTCTGACACTATTTCCACTGTTTCCCCATCTATTTCCTAAGAAGTGATGGGACCAGATGCCATGATCTCCGTTTTCTGAATGTTGAGCTTTAAGCCAACTTTTCCACTCTCCTCTTTCACTTTCATCTAGAGGCTTTTTAGTTCCTCTTCACTTTCTGCCATAAGGGTGGTGTCATCTGCATATCCGAGGTTATTGCTATTTCTCCCGGCAATCTTGATTCCAGCTTGTGTTTCTTCCAGTCCAGCGTTTCTCATGATGTACTCTGCATATAAGTTAGAGGAGACCTAGTGGGGCTGAAACTGTGACTCCACTCTGGCACTAGATCAGTTTCCTAAGGTTGAATTTCTAGAATATGACACTACTACAGTCAATTTTTTTGTTCTTTTTCTTACTTCAGTTGACAGCACATTTAAAGAGCAGTCAGGAATGGAGGAAACAAACTCTGTGTGCTTGTAGACACTTAGCCTTGGTCCATGGTGTTCAAAGCATATTAGCAGTGTAACCAGCAGTGGTTCTCAAAATATCCCAAAATGAGGATTTCTTAATGCAGATATCACCATCCTCTTTATGGAAAAAAAGGAACCTGTGGCTCAGAGAGAGGAAATGACTTGCCCATGACCACACAACATAGTAAGTTACTAAAGCCAGACTCTTTTCATTAATACCAAGTCATTTTTATTACACTGTTAAAAACTAGTAATTATTAATAAAGATGAAAGAACTTAGATATTTATAGTATCCCTCTTACTCTTATTATGTCTGGGCAATCTTTAAATGCTTGCTCGGCCAAAACTTGTACTAAGCATTTAACCAATACATCTCTTCAATTCTCATCACAACTTTTTGCAATTGATAGAGAAAGAGAAAAACAACCTCTGAGTTCCAAGACCTGACCTGGTACCACAATGGGCCTTCTGTTCTTCTGCTTGACATAAACATTTTGTAAAACTTCAATATCAGATAAGGGCATTCTATACATGTGGAAAATCAAGACAAAAATAGGACATTGGATAATCATGTTTGAGCACTGAGCAAAGGAGCTACATTACACAAACCACCAATATGACCAAGCATCTTCCTATTTTGAATGACTGCTATTTCTTGATCAAGTACAGCTCTAACCTCTGTCTAGTCTTCCCTTCTGAGAGTTAAGACTAAGATACCCAATAAGAAAACTACCTACTTTCTAGTACTATCCGTCCAGAGCAAAGTCAGTTTCCTGAAACCCTCCCCAAACTGACCGAGCACAAGCTCACATCCTATAAGTTCTAACAGGTTTTTTTTTAATTAATCAATTTATTTTAATTGGAGGCTAATTACTTTACAATATTGTAGAGGTTTTTGCCATACATTGACATGAATCAGCCGTGGGTGTACATGTATTCCCCATCCTGAACCCCCCCCCACCTCCTTCTCCATCCCATCCCTCAGGGCCATCCCAGTGCACCAGCCCTGACCACCTGTCTCATACATCGAACCTGGACTGGTGATCTATTTCACATAAGATAATATACATGTTTCAATGCTATTCTCTCAAATCATCCCACCCACACCTTCTCTCACAGAGTCCAAAAGTCTGTTCTTTACATTTGTGTCTCTTTTACTATCTCACATATAGGGTCATCATTACTAACTTTCTAAATTCCATATATATGCATTAATATACTGCACTGGTGTTTTTCTTTCTGACTTACTGTATAATAAGCTCATTTCATTGACCTCGTTAAAACTGATTCAAATGCATTTTTTAAATAGCTGAGTATATATACCATAGCTTTCTTATCCAGTCGTCTGACGAAGGGCATCTAGGTTGTTTCCATATCCTAGCTATTGTAAACGGTGCTCTGATGAACATTGGGGTACACGTGTCTCTTTCAGTTCTGGTTTCCTAGGTGTGTATGCCCAGCAGTGGGATTGCTAGGTCATATGGCAGTTCTATTTCCAGTTTTTTAAGGAATCCTCACACTGTTCTCCATAGTGGTTGTACTAGTTTGCATTCCCACCAACAGTGTAAGAGGGTTCCCTTTTCTCCACATCCACTTCAGCATTTATTTTTTGTAAACTTTTTGACAGCAGCCATTCTGACCGGCATGAGATGGTACCTCATTGTGGTTTTGATTTACATTTCTCTGATAATGAGTGATGTTGAGCATCTTTTCATGTGTTTGCCTAACATTGTCTCAATAGGATAGCACTTTGTTTTCCAAGATGATTCCTGTTCCTTGCTGCAGTGAGTAATAAACCCAATGAGTTAGACTAGAAAGGGGAGTGTTTGTAGTGGTCTCTGGCTAGAAATATTAGCAAGTACAGGCTTCTCCTTCAGTTATTTTATAACTAAAGTAAGCAAAGCTCAGAGATGCTGAAAATTTTTCTCAAGACTACGGGAAGAGAGTAGCAGCACCATTATCCTCTGCATTCTTGTTTATTGCAATGCTGGGCTTGCTGAGGTCCCAGGCTTCACTTTCCTCATCTGTCATGAAACAGATACTCTCTGTTCTTCAAAGGTGCCTCCATCCTACATCTTCTCAGAGGGAGAACAGGAAAACATCATCAAAGTCCCTCTATTGGGAGGACGGGGACCTGCCAAGTTAGGAAAAGAATATAGCAGCTAAGTGCCATTTTTACACCACCATTTCCTTCCTTGAAGAAGTTTTAGAATGATTAATAGAATAACGAATCAAATACTAGCACAGATCCTGGGACACTGAAAGATAATTGTCCTTCTTTAACTGAAATAAAAATCCCCTTCTCACATGTGACCTCAGGAAATTACATTCCTTAGAAATATGGACAACTGAAACTCATGCCCATTCTCCTTCTGAGAGTCCAGAAGAAAAAAAATGCCCCCAAATTTGAACTGGATTTAGAAGATTATGTAAATTGAAGTGGTTATTAAGAGATCGATGATGCTATAATGGATTTGCTACCTATACCCGTAGGCCAGTCTCTGGACAGGGAAATGGGAGGTGCCCATTATCTGCAGAACAGTGAGAAGGACCACCGTTTCCATAGATCCTATCTGTTAAGGTTTGTAGTTGCAAACAACAGACACCACTCCAGTCAGTTTAATTTTGAATATGCATTTATTGAAATATAAACCACAGTATTTGAAGCTACAGAATGGAAATTTGCAACATCATCATGGGGTCAAGGGGCTTCTTTATCCAAAACTCTTCTCTCATCATTGATGCTGAGAACTGGAGGCTGGAAATTCTACCTTGGCCACCCAGAGCAGTTATGGTGGGCAGAGGGATGAAGATGAGGATGCCGTGAGGATGGGGGTGGAAACAAAAATCCTGTGTTACACTGCAGGCTCTGCAGTTACTCTGGTCAAGAGGAATGTGCTCCTACATTCCTTCCTTCCTTCCTCAAATAATTATGAACTGACTTCTTGGTGAACTGAGCTAAGTGCTGGGGTGAAGGGAAGACATGATCTCATGGCGCTGAGAGCCAACTGGGTGAGGCAGAATTAAGGCATGTAGACCACGGAGGAAAGGAAATAGGTTGTGCTGAGAAGTGTAGTGGAGAAGACTCTGAGGAGATGAAACTGCTTCAGACACAGCCACAGTCCAGCCCTGCAGGAGTCCTCCTCGAACTTCACATTTCCTGGGGACCACTCTTCGCCTGTCCTCTGCAAAAAGAAAGCAACTTGTTGAGTGCCATCACTGTAGCTCCAAACCTGGACACCCGTCATCTTGACAGATCCTAGATTTTCCAAAATAATATAAAACCACAGTCCTCATGACCCAAATTGCCAACAAGAAGGAAGTGAGTTTTCCAAGCCAGTGTGGGGCACCTGGGAGCACTGCAGCCTGGAGGGTGGCTGAATCAGTGGTCCCATCTTAGAAAATGGAACATGTGATTAGACTCAGATGATCATAAAGAGGCACTTAGTGTAGACCTTCTGCCATTCTCTCCCTGGAGAACTCGCTCAGTGTGGGTTTCACAGGACACTGCAGCTTCTCCTGGCAGCAGCAAGGAGGAAGACACAGATGTGTATAAGAGACAGCTTTCNCATGGATGGAGGAGCCTGGTGGGCTGCAGTCCATGGGGTTGCTAAGAGTCGGACACGACTAAGAGACTTCACTTTCACTTTTATGCACTGGAGAAGGAAATGGCAACCCACTCCAGTGTTCTTGCCTAGAGAATCCCAGGGATGGGGGAGCCTGGTGGGCTGCCGTCTATGGAGTCGCACAGAGTCGGACACGACTGAAGAGACTTAGCAGCAGCAGCAGCATCCATGAAGCATGATAAAGTGAAGTACAATAAAACAAGGTATGTCTGTAGTTGCCAGGGCAGGGAAAATTTAAGTTTGTTTTTGGGAACTGTATGGTATTTTTTTCTTTTAGTATTTTCGCTCCACACTTGTTTGAATCCAGGGATGCAGAACTCCTAGATACTGGTCTGGCCTAGACCCCTACCCACCTCTTATTTCTCCCTTCCACCACAATCTGCCTGCCATAAAAGGAGAAATTTTAAAAGACACAAGGTAATAATTTTATTATAAGAATGAGAGAAAGCAGCCATTACAGGAGGGCATAGGAGTGAGACAAGGCTTCTGATTTTGAATCTTCTGGTGCTGTTTAGTGATGAGTTTCAAGGGTACAAAGCATGTTTATACTCAAACAATGATTAGATCTGTATTATCAAAGTAGTATATTTTTACATGTGTGATTTGTCGCTTTTTTTTTTTTTTTTTGTAGTGCCATCGTGGTACCAGAGAACTAGAACTTTACAAAGAGCTTCTACATGCCAGACACTTTCCAAGTTCAGTTTTATTTATTATTTTCCTGCACATTCTGATGGGGAAGATGTTTTATATGAGGGTGAGATATTGAATAATGCCAGATGCCTGTGCTACAGTTTCAATCCATATTTCTTAGCACTTTCCATTTTAGAGTTGCTGTTTCTACTAGTGATTTCAAGGTCCATCAGAATTTATATTCATCCAAACACAATGAACAGCTCTTTCTATTCAAATGTAATATTCATACAAATTCCAAATCCTTGACCTCAAAGGCAGCAGATCAAAGAAAGTTGCAAATCCTAAGAAGACAGACCTATAACTTCTATGGATCAACTGGAATAAATACACAGACTGGCAACAGGTGCTCTTACTGGACCCAGTTTAGCATAAAAGAGCAGGGGAGGTAGAGCTAAAAAGAATAATATAGCACCCCCCATTATTTGCAGGAAGCAGCCAGTCGTCAAGGCAGGGTCAGAGAGCAAGAATGCAGTGAGAGACGCCTCAAAGCCAATGACCTCTGGTGGCTAGGGAGAGTTAAGGCCAAAAGAATTCACTCAAAAATATAGTCTTATATCATGAGGAACTTACGTGTCTGTGAACAGCAAGAATTCCTGACTGGTCTAGAACCTGGACATGGTATCTCTCCCACACAAATCTCTTGTCAGTAGCTTTTCCAGAAAAAAACTTCATCTTATTAAAAAATGAGCATCTATGCAAAGCCACTATAAGAAAATAAAAGAAAAATAGATACAATGGAAGATAAATACATCTTTCATTGTAGAACAGGAAAAATGTTTCCATATAGTAGACAAAAATTGGGCCAAGCGTACTGCCATAAACTTGAAAACAAACAAAACAGCCAAACTAAAGCTATCATATCTATAAAGAAAGAGCTCATATCAAATATACAAGAGCTCAGGGAAGCTGCGGTAAGATAATGGGAAGTGAAATATGATTTGAAAGAACCCAGGAAACAATTCACTAGCAGCAATCAGATTTTGTCAAAAACATGGAAAGAAACAAGAGTGTCAGAAATAAACAAAAAGAAGAAATGGAAAGTTCAAAGTAGAAAAAAAGAAACTTAAAAGGATTCGAAAAAAATAGTAGCAAGAAGGACAGATTAAAGAGGTCTTAACACATGCGGTAATTTAGTATCCTGATGAAGATGTAAAACATAACAATATAGGAAAAAAGCTAAAGATATTCTTCAAAGTAACTTTCTAGAAACACATCATAAACCTACAGACTGAGAGGGCATGCTGAACTACAGGAAAATTTGACACAAACCATTCAACGCTGTTTTAGTAAAGTTACTGGAATTGAAAGAAAAAAAACAAACAAACTTGTGCATTAAGGCTAAAACTTTGAGTCAGAATGTTACTTTCTACAGTAATGTTTAATGGCAGAAGACATTGGCGCAGTGGTACAAAGCCCTAGGGGATATAAACTGCATGGTTTAAGAAATGTACACAGTCAAACAGTCATCAACGCATAATGAAATGAACATTTTTGAACTTGCAAACTTCAGGAAACACTTCCTAAGCCCTTTCCCAAGAAACTACTACAAGCCAAACTTTGAAAAGCAAACAGATAAACGGAATACTGGTCCTAAGTATTGACCTCATTAAACTGTAGGACTAAAATGAAGACAGTTTCTGGAGATCATGGTCACAGAATAGAATTTAAATGTTATAAACCTAATGATGTAGAAACAATACAGCCAAGGTCTGGAGGGAAAGAGGACAGATGGTCGGTAGTAATGTCAACCTGATGATTTTCTCGTCTGGTAGAGCAGAGGATTGAAAGATGATTGAAGCTGATAAATCATATAATAGAACTCTAAGTACATTTCAAGATCTAAATATGAATGAAAAATTATGTAATCAAGAGTCAGGTGACTCTGGGAGAAAGTGGAAAACACTAATTTTACCATTACTCATGGCAGGAAGTAGACAGCTACCTAAAGAAATGTAAGTTTAAGTATTTTGGGGAAGAAACACTGTCATGTATCACTGGTGAGAAAGTATAAAAAGGATACCATAGGCTATCTCTAGAGTGTTTCATGGGCCCAAGAGACAAGGGGCAACTTTGCAGAGTTTAGCTTTGGAGACTGACTAGAAGTGAATGGAACTTCCCTGATGGTTCAGTGGTAAAGAATCCACCTGCCAGTGCAGGAGACTTGGGTTCAATCCCTGGGTCAGGAAGATCCCCTGGAGAGGGAAATGGCAGTATTTTTGCCTGGGAAGTCGTATGGACAGAGGAGCCTGGCAGGCTACCCATCCATAGGGTCACTAAAGAGTTGAACATGACTTAGAGACTAAACAAAAACAAAGAAGTGAAAATACAGTTGAGAGTAAAGACCACAAACCATCTCTCCAGCATCAACTTGTTATATTATTGTGGACAACTATTATGACTGGTGACCATCCAACACCTTTTGAACACTATCTTGCCACCTCCTCACAAAAGGTCAAAGCTGTTGACCCAGCTTCCTTTACAGCTAGGAAAGGAATGTGACTGAGGCTCCAACAACCAGACACAACTACACAGGGGATTGACACTCAAGAGAGCATCTTTGGCCACAGGGATAAATAAGCATTTCAGCTTTCAGGGGTGGAAAAGACAGAGGTTCTAGGTTCAAGTGCCCAGAGATGCTAAGAGTAAGTCACCCATGGAGCAGATCTTAAGATTCTGGGTGCTATTCCGAGCTTGCTGTCTCTGTGCCTATCTGGCCTTCCTAGATATTCTGTAAGGCAGGGGTCCCCAACCTCTGGGCAGTAGAGCAGTACCTTCAGTCACATCAGTGGCAGCATTAGATTAAAAATAAAGTGCACAATAACTGTAATGCACTTGAATCATCCCGAAACCATCCTCTCCACCTCTGGACAATAGAAAAATTGTCTTCCACGAAATCACTCCCTGGTGCCAAAAAGGTTGGAGATCGCTGCTGGAAGGTACTCAGTATGATTATAAATAAATTTATTTTCTGTTTAAGCTAGGTAGGAGGGATTTCTGTTATTTGCAACTAAGAACCATGCTTGACTATGTATAGTAACAGCAGAACACATATTTGAAAAGAAAAACAAAAACAAATTTTAAACACTTATTAGCCTTGAAGAAAATCAAGAACCTAATGTTTTCACTGGCTCCCAGTCACTTACACACAGTAACTTCACAGTAAGATGCTAAGTATCTGTGAAATGTTCCTCTCCTAGAACATGGTATCTGTTTCAAATATTAAAGAATGGATTCTGTTAAAATACATCTTGGTTTTAAGTGCAATTATCCAAGAATCACCAAAAGTTAAAGTATTCCAAAGAGGTAAATTCAAATACCACCAAGTCTTACTATCTTGGCTTGCTGAAATCCTTTGCAAGATTTTGTGGATGATTCTACACTCATCTAAAATGTTTATGCTAGGCTCCAAAGCTTACTCATAAACCCAAAGTTTGATCCAGTTCACTGCCTACTGTGAAAGGATTAACAGATAATGTTATTCCATTCTCCCTTTTGTTCTCTGCTATGAAAAGCAGTAAAGAATACACATTTATCCTGGCATCTTATGATAAAGAAGGTCTGCTGCTGAATGGATACATTTACGTTGGAATCTAGGTGCTGAGTACAGTGGTTCTCAAAATGGGTTCCAGGATCAGAGCATCAACATCACTTGAAAATTTCTTAGAAATGAAAATTATACTGAATCGGAAACTCTCGGGGTGGGGTCCAGAATTCTGTTATAAACTCTCCCAGTGTTTGTGTTCTACGCTAAAGTTTGAGAACCACCTTCTTTGGCAGCACAACGAAACCACTCCAATCAGAGGAGAATTAAATCCTGAGGATGGAATAGCAAGTCGCACCTTCTCAATTACACATTTCAGAGCATTAAAGGAGTGCTTTTCTAGAACTAACTTAACATCACATGCAGCACAAACACTTCTTCACTGAGGAGAAATGAAAAGTTACGCCTTTTGCAGCACTAGAAAAAAATGTAGGAGGCGAAATCCATTTCTGCATTTGCTTTCCTCATCATGCTCAAGAGTCTTGCTTCTCAAAGGAAAACAGATATTTTTACAGCCACCACCAAATGATCCTTTCCAGCACTCTTGATTACTAAGATCCCATATGGAATCTCTTCCTGGGACTGTTAGACCTCAGTTACTCTTCAGTGTTCTCCTTAGGCTAAATAATCCCGGTTCCTTTCACCTTTATTTAATACTTTTAAAAAACTGTCATCCCTTTCAAGCTATGGAGTAAAATATGACCCAGTTTGACTGTTCAATTAAATTGAAATGCATTTCCTGTCACTGAACTACAGAAATTAATGTCACAAAACCTAAGTTTCTTATATTCTACCTATGTTTTATAGTACAAGATGTACTTCTTGAAATAAAAAGTCAAACTTAGTTCTGTCCTTTCTAGATATTCTTATCCCTCCTCTTCACCCCACTCCTCTTCCTAAGAAAAAGTTCAGTTCATGGTAAGGTCACTAAGTATTCCGTATATATTGGATTAAACATTCTGATCCTCATTTGCCCTATTAAATAAAAACTGACCAGATGGATATTCCTCTGATTCTCTCTCCTGAGCAGGGTTTAGTTAATTAAAAATGATTATTTTTACTACATATTTTATATATCAGCCAGATGTTACCTGTGGTCATTTCTGGAAAGGATCATTTGGTGGCGGTTATAAAATAGGCATTTTCCTTTGGGAAGCGAGACTCTTGAGCCCAATCAGGAAAACTAATGGAGAAATGGATTTCACCTCATACCTTTTTCCTACTGCCCAAACAGGATAACTTTTCATTTTCTCTGAAAGTAGGATCTATAAAAATTCCGTCTTCTAACTCTGCAGTCTGGCTCTACTTATATTGTATCCAAAAAGGATCCATTGATTCAGGAAGAAAAATTAATGCTGGTTTCCGTCTGTACCAGAAGTGTAAATTGCCTTTTCCAAAGAAACTGATTTGGTTTCTCTAGATCTGGTTTCAGACAGATAGAGGTACGACACAGCAACTGTTCTGCTCAACCAGGACAGGGACTCCATTGTGTCACTGTCATGATGGCCTTCCGGATAGATTTATAACAGTTTCTGCTTTTGCATGGGTCTCCTTAGAAGCTACAGTTCATGCAAACTAATTTGCCTAAATTTCTTATTAGTGCTAAAATACTCCAGAATGAGGCAAAGATACGGTAATTACAAATCTGTTTTGTGATTACACTGTCATTTTCTCTTCATTTGCAGACAAACTACAAGCTAAACAAGTGCCTCCTCTTTTTTTCTTAAAAGCAAAACAAACAAAAATAAAGCAATGTTCAACTTTCTTTAAAAAAAAAAAACAACAACATCAATTCTTGAGATCACTCAAAATTCTGAAAGTCTAACAGATTAAACAAACCACACTAGGGACTTCCCTGGTGGTCCAGTGGTTAAAGACTTCACTTTCCAATGCAGGGGATGTTGAGTTCGATACCTGGTTGGGGAGCTAAGATTCCACATGCTTCACAGACAAAAAACTAAAACATAAGACAGAAGCGATACTGTAGCAAATTCAATGAAGATTTTAAAATAGTCCACGTCAAAATATTTTTAAAGAGAAAAATAACCACAATATCACTTGGTTTAGATTTAGAGAGCTGGTCTTCTCTACAACACCATTTAGATGACTAGAAACAAATGTGAATCTTTCAAAAGTGTGACACTCACATGATGATAAACATAATCATTTGGTATGGCAGAGTGTATGAACAAGTAAGACACGTTTAATTCCAAAGCCCTGGCTACGTCTTGTAAAGTATCTCATGGCATGAGGTGGATCTATTAATAGGTTCTGGGCTCAGTTCTGATTTTCTACATCATCTTGCAATACTGACTTTCCCACTTGGAGTTGTTTTTTTTTTCTTTTTTATTCTCTCTCTCTCATGAAAACATAGAACTAGATATTCTCTAAAGTCTTCTTAAGCCCCTAAGTGATATGATGGGTTGTTTGTTTAGAAATATATTTCAGGCTTAAGTTCTGCTTTCTTGAACCACTGCAAGAAGTTTTACAGAGGAAGGGGTAAGGGTGGGGGTAAGGGTGCTTTCATCAACTTACAAGCTTTAAATACAGAACACAGTGACTCATCTTCCGATTGTATAAAGCATCTGCTCCCTGTGTCCCGAAGTATACAAATCTGCGTGCAGTAAATCACAGTCACCTCAGAAATGATCTCTTCCTCTTCTGTTTTCATGGCAATCCACATTTACTAGTGTTTTCCTATTGAAGTCATCTGTGGTACATTTGATTTCAAGAGCCAGGTAAGGGGCGGACATTCCTGATGAAGGAGCTGACAGTCCCTAGAATAAATTGTCCTCCCAAATATATGATTGCTTACCTTTAGATTAGGCCATGCTCATCAGCCTTTAATAAGTTTGAGAGACTCACCAGTCTTGATTTCCTATGTGAATCTATAATTGTCCGCAGAGGTCAATTTCAGTGGATGCCTCATATAAATCAGAATTGAAGATAATGATGCCTGTTCACTTGATCAACTGAAATGACCAGCTGGGTTTAATGGGAGGAAAACAGAAACCCCTGTGAAATTGGAATAGCTTCAAAGGTGAGGGAATGTAATTATTTTTCTGCAAAGTTTCTTCTCCAAAGGTGACTGGCCGTTGTGCTGGTGGGCTTGTGGACCAGCATGTTATGACGGTAGAAATGGCATTCAGGGCCATTGACCACATCCAGAGGCATAAGTCAAAAGTTTGCTCTCTGCTGAGCTGTGGGGGAAAGCAGAATTTCTTTTCCACTCTTATTTTCATCATTTCATTCACAGTTGGAGAGGTGCTTTGAGTGACGTGCCTAATTGACTTCTGAGAGGCAAATCTAATTTAGGTTGCTGTAAAAGTGTTTTCTCTTTATAGCCATAAACCATTATCTTAGATCTGTTATCATTATCTTTAGGGTAATATAATTTGAGATCTGAAAAATCTTGGTATCACCTGCACCAGCTCCTTTAACCTTACAGATGAAGAAACTGAGGCTCAGGCATGTGAACAGACAGGACTAAGGTCACAAAGCTAGAAAGAGGAAGAGGTGGGGTTAGAATTCAGCAGATGAAAAGACAAAACCAAAACTGATTCCCAGTCCAGTGTTCTCCACTTATGAGTAGCTGGAGACTTGTTTAGGGAGGAAAAAAAGATGCTTTCCATGAAAATCACCATTTAAGAAAACTTAATTTCTACAAAGGTGGGAGGAGGGGAGCTGAGAGAGACAATGAGTAAACGAACCAGTAGCCCCCAAAGCTGATTACCGTTCCCCACAGCTGACGGGGGGCTCTGGCTATGTGTCCCTGAGCGCCGGGGGACAGTTTACATGCCTCCCGTGACAGCACAGACTCAGGAGCCGTACTGCCTGCCTGGGACTAATTCTTGCCTCTGCTCATTCTGAGCTCTGTGCCCTTTGGCAAGTTGCTTAGGCTCTCTGTTCCTCAGTCCCTCATCTGTATAAAAGGCTGATAACATCAATAGTGACTGTTGTGAAGATTCAAAACCTTACTATACTAACCTTACTGTACCAAGAGATTAAATAAAGGCTAAAATAAATTGATATACATAAGGAGCTTGACACATACTAAGTACTATGTTAGGGTGTGCTGCTTCTTTCCTATTCACTCTACCAGGAAAAAGTTTCAGAATATAAGATGTAAGTGGCACTTGTTATCAATGTACACAGGTGCTTTATCTAGATGAAAACACAAGGATTGTACTGGAGAGACTTAGAAAGTCATGGATAAAATCTCTTTTTAATAGACTAACTTTTCAATATGTATTACTACAATTTAAAGTTTTTTTAATAAACAATAGGAATTTTTTCATTAAAAATATTCAATGATATCCATAGTTTCATATAAAATGACAGGTATTTCATTAACAAAACAATTAGTAAAAGAGCATATCTGTTGTGAAAATTAAAGACAAATTATCATGGCAGGAAATTTGTGCTGAGTGATGAGGAGATTAGTCCTAAAGTAGTTTGGAAGAGCAAAAGAAGTTCGGGGTGCTTCATTTTCTTTTGCCACATAGTGGTTCTTGGGCAAGTCAATATTTGCCCCCTTAGAATTTAACATTTTCAAAGCTATCATTAACATTTTACTCACCATTCTTAAGAGAAAACCTTTGCAAAATTAATCCTGGAGATCTAGTAATTCAGGTCATTTCAGATATGCCTGAAATGGGGACCATGTGTACATTACTTGGTTTTTTTCCATTCATTCTTTAAGCTAAATTCAATGGAAATTTTAAGGGGCGGAGGGAAGTTATCTATTCCCCCATTTTTTCATTAAATAACTTTAGCAATCACATAGAAAGATAATTTTTACACATTGTTGCAGAGAACGTTTTTGGAATTTGTTGATGACCTAAGACATGGGGAGGTCATGGTAGGCTGCGTATCTTCCAGTCACGTGATGGTAAATCTGTGGGGAAAGCAGAGTTTAGTCATCAGTTATTATATTCCTGTTCATATCAATTAATAATGACACTATTACATAATGATTTTAGTTAATATTTCATTATGAAGACCCACTGTTATGTACTTCAGCAGAATCTCCTTCCAACTTTACTTTAGGTAGAAGTTTGCTTGGAAGAAGGCAGGTAGGGTATGATGAGGTCAATGAACTAAGTTTTCATCTCTTCGTTCTCACAGTCCAATAAATGCCTTAAAAAAAATTTTTTTTCGATGTATGGCAAAGCCAATAGAGTATTGTAAAGTAAAATAAAGTAAAAAAAAAAAAATTGAAGTTGACTTACAATGCTGTGTTAGCTTCAGGCACACAGCAAAGTGATTTATATATATATATACACACACACACACACAAAAATATATTCTTTTTCAGATTATTTTCCATTATAGGTTATTACAAGATATTTAATATAGTTCCCTGTGCTATACAGTAAATCCTAGTTTCTAATCCATTTCATGTATAGTAGTTTATATCTGTTAATCCCAAACTTGTAAGTTACCCCCCCTCCCTTTTCCCCTTTAGAAACCATAGTTTGTTTTCTAAGTTGTAAGACTATTTCTCTTTTGTAAATAGGTTCATTTATATTATTTTCTTAGATTCCACATATAAGTGATTTCATAAAATATTTGTCCTTCTCTATCTGACCTACTTCACTAAGTATATAATCTCCCAGTCCATCCACATTGCTTCAAAAGCATTATTTCATGCTTTTTTAATGGCTGAGTAATATTCTATTGCATAACACACACACACACACACACACACATACACATCTTCTTTGTCCATTCCTCTGTCAATGGACATTCAGGTTGCTTCCATGCCCTGGCTACTGTAAACAGGACTGCTATGAACATCAGTGTGCACGTATGTTTTTGAATTAATGTTTTCTCTGGATATAATGACCAGGAGGGGGACTGCTAGATATATGGTAGCTCCACATATTTTCCACAGTGTTTTCCACAGTGGCTATACCAATTTACATTCCCTCCAACAGTGTGGGAGGGTTGCCTTTACTCCACATCCTCTCCAGCATTTATTTGTAGATTTTTTGATGATGGCCATTTTTGATAATGGCAAGAATACACAGAAGAACTATACAAAAAAATCTTCATGACTCAGATAATCAAGATGGTGTGATCACTCACTTAGAGCTACATATCCTGGAATATGAAGTCAAGTGGGCCTTAAGAAGCATCACTATGAACAAAGCTAGTGGAGGTGATGGAATTCTAGTTGAACTCTTTCAAATCCTGAAAGTTGATGCTGTGAAAGTGCAATTTGAAAATGCAGCAGTGGCCACAGGGCTGGAAAAGGTCAGTTTTCATTCCAGTCCCAAAGAAAGGCAATGCCAAAGAATGCTCAAACTACCACACAATTGCACTCATCTCACACACTAGTAAAGTAATGCTCAAAATTCTCCAAGCCAGGCTTCAGCAATACGGGAACCGTGAACTTCCAGATGTTCAAGTTGGTTTTAGAAAAGGGAGAGGTACCAGAGATCAAATTGTCAATATCCGCTGGATCATACAAAAAGCAAGAGAGTTGCAGAAAAACATCAATTTCTGCTTTATTGACTATGCCAAAGCCTTTGACTGTGTGGATCACAATAAACTGTGGAAAATTCTGAAAGAGATGGCAATACCAGACCACCTGACCTGTCTCTTGAGAAATCTGTATGCTGGTCAGGAAGCAACAGTTAGAACTGAACATGGAACAACAGACTGGTTCCAAATAGGAAAAGGAGTACGTCAAGGCTGTATATTGTCACCTGCTTATTTAACTTACATGCAGAGTACATCATGAGAAACGCTGGGCTGGAAGAAGCACAAGCTGGAATCAAGATTGCTGGGAGAAATATCAATAACCTCAGATATGCAGATGACACCTCTCTTATGGCAGGAAGTGAAGAGGAACTAAAAAGCCTCTTGATGAAAGTGAAAGAGGAGAGTGAAAAAGTTGGCTTAAAGCTCAACATTCAGAAAACGAAGATCATGGCATTTGGTCCCATCACTTCATGGGAAATAGATGGGGAAACAGTGGAAACAGTGGCTGACTTTATTTGGGGGGGCTTCAAAATCACTGAAAATAGTGACTGCAGCCATGAAACTGGGCTTCCCTGGTGGCTCAGNTCATGGGGTCGCAAAGAGTCGGACACGATTGAGCAACTGAACTGAACTATGCACTAAACCAGAGGTTGGCAGACTTTTTCTATGAAGGGCCAGATAGTAAATATTGTTGATTTTTCAAGCCATACCATCTCTGTCACAGTTACTCAAAGCTGCTGTTGACACCAAAATAGCCACAGGCAATAGAAAAACAGTTGGACGTAGCTGTGTTCCTCCCTGACTTTCTTTAAGGACACTGAAATGTGAATTTCACATAATTTTCACACATCAGAAAATATTATTATTCTGCTTTTGTATCCAACTGTGTAAGAAAATCATTCTTAGCTCATTGGCTATATAAAAGCAGACAGTGGCCAGACTGCAGTTACTGTCATGTTTTAATATTTCTATTTTTTAATCTATGTATGTTTTAACTGACATTTATATAAGTTTCAAATTGTACTTTTTATTTTTTGGCCATAACATGCAGCTTGTGGGATCTTAGTTCAACAACCAAGGATTAAACTTCTGCCCCCTCTGTTGGGAGTACAGAGTCTTTACTACAGGACCCCCGGGGGAGTCCCCCAATTGTGCATTTTTGTTACATTTCCTTTTAAGAACTGGTGGCTCAATGGCAAAGAATCTGCCTGCCAATGCAGGAGACACGGGTTCAATCTTTAGTCTGGGAAGATCCCCCGAAGCCCCTCTGTCACCACTATTGAACCTGTGCTCTCGAGCCCAGGAGCTGCAACCACTGAGCCCATGGGCTGCCACGACTGAAGCCCACATCCCCTAGAGCCCGGGCTCCGCAACAAGAGAAGCCACCACAATGAGACGCCTACGCACTGTAACTAGAGAGCAGCCCCCGCTCAGAGGGCAACCAGAGTAAAGCCCACACAGCAACCCAGCCCCAGCCCCAGCACAGCCAAAAATTAATAAATAAAGGAAAAGCTGGGTTTACCAATCCTGTTTAAAATTACACCAAAAAATAATAAAATACCTAGGAAAACATCTAACCAGTGAGTTGAGAGACCTATATGCTGAGAAGTGTAAAGCATTGATAAAGGAAGTTGAAGATGATTCAAAGAAATGGAAAGATATGCCATGTTCTTGAATTGAAAGAATTAATATTGTTAAAATGGCATACTACCCAAAGTAGTCTACAGATTTAATATGATCTCCATCAAATTACCCATGACATTTTTTCACAGAATTAGAATAATCCTAAAATTGACACGGAACCACAGAAGAACCAGCAATGCCAAAGCAGTCCTGAGGAGAAAGGACCCAGCGGGAGGTATAACCCTCCGGGACTGCAGACAACACTATAAAGCCACAGGAATCAAAACAGCACGGCACCAGGACTGCCCTGGTGGCCCAGGGCATCCACCTTGCAAAGCGGGGAACACAGGTTCAATCCCTGGCCCGGGAACTAAGATCCCACATGCTGCAGAGCAACTAAACCCACACACCGCAATTACAAAGCCCACACACTTCACAACTAGAGAAAGCCCGCATGCTGCAACAAAGTGCCCACACAGCAAAATGAAGACCCAGGGCAGTCTAAATAAATAGATAATACAACGTGGTATTGGCACACAAACAGGCACTTGCATCAACAAACAGAATAAAGAGCCCAGAAATAAACCTACACACTACGGTCAATTCGTCTTTGACAAAAGAGGCAAGAACATACAGTGGGAAAGACAGTCTCTTCAGTAAGCAGTGCTGGGAAAGCTAGACAGATGCATGGAAATCAGTACAGTTAGCACACTCCTTAACACTATACACAAAAATAAATTCAACATGGCTTAAAGACGGAAATGTAAAACAGGACACCCTGTAACTCCTAGAAGAGAGCACAGGCAAAACATTCTTTGATATAAATTGTACCAATGTTTTCTCAGTTCAGTCCTAAAGCAAAAAAATAAAAGCAAAGCTAAACAAATGGGACCTAATTAAACTCATAAGCTTTTGCACAGCAGTGGAAACCATAAACAGAATGAAAAGACAACCTACAGACTGGGAGAAAATATTTGCAAATGATGCCACTGACAAGGTTTTAATTTCCAATCATACAACTCAATAAAAAACAAAATAAAACAGAATTTGAAAAAGAATAGATACATGTACATATAAAACTGAACCACCTTGCTGTACACTTGAAACTAACACAACATTGTTAATCAACTATAATCCAATGCAAAATAAAAATTTAAAAAAGAAAAACCCAGTCAAAAACTGGGCAGAAGACCTACATAGACACTTTTCCAAAGACAGACAGAAGGCATTTGATACTCAACATAGCTAATTACTAGAGAAATGCATCTACGTTACAAGCTACCACTTCACACTGGTCAGAATGAAAGCAAAAGGGAAATTCACTCAGTCATGTCCAACTCTTTGTGACATCATGACTATACAGTTCATGGAATTCTCCAGGCCAGAATACGGGAGTGGGTAGCCTTTCCCTTTTCCAAGGGATCTTCCCAACCCAGGGATCGAACCCAGGTCTCCCACATTGCAGGTGGATTCTTTACCAGCTGAGCCACAAGGGAAGCCCAAGTCAGAATGGCCACTATCAAAAAGTCTACAATGAATGCTGCAAAGGTTGTGGCGAAAAGAAAACCCACCTACGCTGTTGGTGGGATGTAAATCGGTTCAGCCACTATGGAAAGCAATTCAGAGGTTCCTTTAAAAACTGAAAATTACCATATGACCCAGCAGTCCCACTCCTGGGCATATATCCAGAGAAGACCATAATTCAAAAAAGATACCTGCACCCCAGTGTTCACTGAAGCATTGTTGACGACAGCCAGGACATGGAAGCAACCTAAATGTTCATCGGCAGATGAATGGCTAATGTATAGTATCATTATGACACTAGATGAATGTATCAACCTAGAGGGGTGGGATGGGGAGGGAGATGGGAGGGAGGTTTAAAGGGAGGGGATATATGTATACCTATGGCTAATTCGTGTTGAGGCTTGACAGAAAACAAAATTCTGTAAAGCAATTATCCTTCAATTAAAAAATAAAAATTTAAGAAATAATACAAGAATGCAAAAAAACAAGATGTGTACATACATACAATGGAATATTACTCAGCCATAAAAAAGAATGACATCATGCCATTTGCGGCAACACAGATGGGCCTGGAGGTGATCACACTAAGTGAAGTCAGCCAAAGACAAATATTATATGCTATCACTTACATGTGGAATCTAAAAAAAAAATACAAACATTTTTAAAACAGACTCATAAATAGAAAACATAAACAGAAAACAAATTCACAGTTACCAACAGGGGAATGAGAGAGCCTGGGATTAACAGATACACACAACTATAAAGAAAACAAATAAGCCGCAAACATCTGCCATATAATACAGGGAGCTACATTCAATATCTTGTAATAACCTATCATGAAAAAGAATCTGGGACTTCCCTGATGGTCTAGTGACTAAGACTCCTCGCTCCCAATGCAGGGGACCTGGGTTCAATCCCTGGCCAGGGAGCTAGATCCCACATGCTGTAACTAAGAGGTCCCAGGCCACAACCAAAGATCCTGCATACCATGACCAAGCCCCAGCTCACTCAAATAAATAAATATCTTTTTTTAAAAAAAGAATATGATAAAATATTATGAAACTGAAAAAATGAAAGTGTTAGTCACTGAATTGCAGGCAGATTCTTTACTGTCTGAGCCACCAGGGAAGCCCATATATATGTGTATGTGCATATATGTGTATGTGCGTGTGTATATGTATATATAGACAGCTTCCCAGACATATATATATATAACTTCCCAGGTGGCCCTACAGGTAAAGAATCCACATGCCAAAGCGAGAGACACGAGTTTGATCCCTGAGTTGGGAAGATCCCCTGGAGGAGGGCATGGCAACCCACTCCAGTACTCTTGCCTGGAGAATCCCATGGACAGAAGGAGCCTGGTGGGCTACAGTCCATGGGGTATATATATGGAATTTAGAAAGATGGTAACAATAACCTTGTATGAGAGATAGCAAAAGAGACACAGATATATAGAACTGTCTTTTGGACTCTGTGGGAGAGGGAGACGGTGGGATGATTTGGTAGAATGGCATTGAAACATGTATAATATCATATAAAAAATGAATCGCCAGTCTAGGTTTGATGCAGGATACAGGATGCTTGGGGCTGGTGGACTGGGATGACCCAGAGAGATGGTATGGGGAGGGANAACAATCTACTGGTTAACAGCAGGGAGGGGAAGAGGCAGGGGCAATACAGAGGTGGGGGAGTGGGAGGAACACCTTGTTAGGTGAAAGATGAGCTCAAGGATGTACTGTACAACATGGGGAATAGAGCCAGTACTCTGTAATAACGAAAAATGGAAAGCAAACTTTAATAATTGTATAATAAGAAATAAAAGGAAAGAAAGAGGGAGGAGGAAGGAGGGAAGAAAGGAAGGAAAATAACGGTGTTTTTGGAGGTCACAAATCCAACATTGATTAGACCCTTTTTAGCAAAGGAATTTAGTTTATATTTTAAATTTTATTTATTTTAATTGGAGGCTAATTACTTTACAATGCTGTAGTGGTTTTTGCCATACTTGACAGGAATCCGTCACAGGTGTACATGTGTTCCCCATCCTGAACCTCTCTCCCACCCCCCTCCTCATCCCATCCCTCTAGGTCATCCCAGTGCACAAGCCCTGAGCACCATGTTTCATGCATTGAACCCGGACTGGCGATCTGTTTCACATATGATAATATACATGTCTCAATGCTATTCTCAGATAATTCCAGCCTCACCTTCTCGAACAAATTCCAAAAGACTAATCTGTACATCTGTGCTTCTTTTGCCATCTCACATATAGGGCTATCGTTACCTCTTACTAAATTTCATAAATATGCATTCAGTTCAGTTCGTTTCAGTCTCTCAGTCGTGTCCGACTCTTTGCGACCCCATGAATTACAGCACGCCAGGCCTCCCTGTCCATCATCAACTCCCTGAGTACACTCAGACTCACGTCCATCAAGTCAGTGATGCCATCCAGCCATCTCATCCTCTGTCTTCCCCTTCTCCTCCTGCCCCCAATCCCTCCCAGCATCAGAGTCTTTTCCAATGAGTCAACTCTTCGCATGAGGTGGCCAAAGTACTGGAGTTTCAGCTTCAGCATCATTCCCTCCAAAGAAATCCCAGAGCTGATCTCTTTCAGAATGGACTGGTTGGATTTCCTTACAGTCCCAGGGACTCTCAAGAGTCTTCTCCAACACCACAGTTCAAAAGCATCCTTTCTTTGGTGCTCAGCTTTCTTCACAGTTCAACTCTCACATCCATACATGACCACTGGAAAAACCACAGCCTTGACTAAATGGACCTTTGTTGGCAAAGTAGTGTCTCTGCTTTTCAATATGCTATCTAGGTTGGTCATAATATGTAAATAGTCAAATGTTACCATCTATCCGTGGATCATACATTTAACCTTGTAATATATATTTTTATTTTTTATGAGACAATTTGTCCTATGTTTTTAGCCTGTAAAATATTATAAGCTAAATATTGCATCCATTATATATATATATATATATAAAGATAAGTCAGACAGGTCAATTTCCTAGAGAGAACTTCTGTGGAGGTTTTTTAAGCTTGTTAAAACAGAAAGATTTCTTGTGAAGAGTAAGAGATAAATCTGGAGACATGAATAATGAGGAAAAAAAGGAAGGGGATAGTTAATGGAGTTTCTATCTCAGTGAAAATATTCAATAGAGGGTAAATGTCAAGTTGAAGATGGATTTACCACAGCAATAATTGAATTTCTCCTTCTGCTTGTCAAGTGCTCAGATCCACTCCCAGAGGAAGCAAAATCAGTCAAGAAGTGAATTCAAATCAAAAGAAGTCAAATTAAGTGGCAATATACATAAACAATTTGGATCATGGGGTCTTAACAATAGAATTTAAAACAAAACACCTTCTACTTCAGATTCAATGCTTTCAAGATTTTTATTTAGGTTGAAGAAACAAGGTCTCTGCTATTTACCTTAAACTTTGAATATTCTGATAGATTTGTGATGACTTTATATGCTAATTGATGTGTGTCAGTAATTTTACAGTAATTAGTTAGAGCTCTCATGGTCTTGGTCTTGGCAGAGTTGGTAGTATGTAAAATTAATCAAGATTCTTATCAGGGAATGTTTTGGGGCCTCACTGGTAAAAATATCAGTGCAAAAGGGACCAAGACTTTGATTTGATTTCTGTGTGAATCAGTCAAATTTTGTCTGTTCTATTCCACTGCCACATGATTCTAAAACCATCTGGCAAAATATTAGAAAAATAACAAGTGCTTTTGAGTTGAATAAGTTTAATCCAATTTGAAATCCTCTATATATTTATCTCCCTCTGTAACAGGATCATCAAGAGCTTAGGTGAATTGACAAGTCAATTGAAAGCCTTGTCTTATACATGGCTATGACATACATGATCTCAGTATCTAAAGAGAACCACATTTTTTTTTTCATTTTATAAGCATCTTATTGTCAACTACAACTGCAAAAGAAAAGAGTGTATAAATTGGATCTAAGCCTAATTTTGGGCTTATTAGTTCTCTTATTTTAGAAAAAAAATTCCATGTTCCTACAATATTGGTTATACAGAGAGAAAAGTGATAATCTTCAAAGCATGTGACATAAATTTAAAATAATTCCTTTCAGAGTTCTTGTTTAATAATAATTTTATTTCTGAGATAGTCCCCACTGATTCCAACAATATTCAAATTGATTAATTCATTAAAAGGGAATGTTAATGGGAGGGAAGACCTAATTACAAATAAGCCTCATTGCCTACTGTATTGCTATTAGAGCAAATGATGAGGTTGAGCCTTAAAACCCCAGAGTACAATGGTTTTGTATCTACAAAGTATTATTATCCAAACATTACAAAAAATTAAATCATAGACAAATTATTTTCCTTTGAATATAAAGGATTTTATCTTCTTCTACTACGGTGTAAATTTCAAGATCTTTAGCCATAGGATTTTTCCTTTACGTCAGTGAGAAGTACAACCCAGAAGCTAACATTAAATTAGATTATGAAATTATCAGAAAATTGTTAAACTCTTTGCAGTTAATTAATATCTCAGCATGATGTAAAGAAAAGTTATTTGAGCTTTTGGGGAAAAAAAGATCATGTTATAAAGCTCAAATTTGTTATATATACATATCTATATGTATGTATATATATATATTTAGCATAGCTTTGAACATGGTCCTAAACTTCTCTACTTCTCAGTTTCATTTTCTGTAACACTGCACTAGTAATATTTTATAGAGTTGTTCTAGGTACTAACTAGAGAAAAGTATAATGCAGTAAAATAATTGACTACATGGTACATGTAGTTTTCAGAATTCATCATAACTTTAATAAGTATTTACCAACCAATTAGATATTCTGGCCATTAAATTTGGAGTTTATATTAATGAAAAAACAAAGTCCTTATGCTAAAGAAGCTCACATTCTAATAGTTCATAGAATGCAAAATCAAAATGACAAGTAAAAATATGCAATATGAAATGTTTTTTGAGGACTACGGGAGAAATAACTTAGCAGAGAGGTCAAAAAGTACCAGCTTGAAGAGAGGGAAGGTAATATTTGAATACGGATGTGAAGGAGACATAAGAGATGTGGGTTCAATACCTGGGTCAGGAAGATCCCTCGGAGGAGGGCATGGTACCTACTCAACTATCCTTGCCTGAGAATCCCCATAGACAGAGGAGGCTGGTGGGCCACAATCCATGGACTCACAAAGAGTTGGACACAACTGAAGTGACTTAGCATGTGAAAGATTTAAGGAAGTGAGAGAATGTGATGTTTCCTGACAGAGGGATTATCAAATACAAGATCCCTGAGGCAGAAGCATAATTTGTGTATTTAAGGAACAAAGGAGAGGCCAGAGCAGGAACATGCAATGAAAGAAGAGGTAAAAGAGGCAACATAATTATGTAATATCTTATAAACCACTTTAAGGGTTTTGGGTATAACTCTGAGATGAAAACGTATTGGAAGGAATAAGAAGAGGAGTGCTACAACCATTTTGAAATTTTAAAAAGATAATTATGGCTGCTGAATTGAGAACTGACTACAGATGCAAAGGCAAAAGCAGTTAGACTTGTCAGCGGATGAATGTCCCTTATCTTGATGATTTACTGTTTTGGAAATTCATTATTATTTTGCCACACTGAATACATTAGGGACAGCAGAGCATGGCAGAAACCCATGTGCACATACTACATCTCCTTTCTCTACTGCAGCAATGTGAGTCCAAGTCTTACAACACTTTATTCAGCAATTGTTTACTGACTGTCAGCCTTTGAACTATATTACTAGATTGAATAGTGCTGTTGAAAGAACTGACTGTCCAAGAAAGTTTTTCTACTTAAAATGCCTGTACTCTCATTCAAGTTAACAAACATTACTGAATGCTTAATAAGAGTAGATATCTGTGTTCAACAGCAGGGGAGATGCAAAGGGCAGGTTCTCTGCCCTCAAGCAGCCATCTAAAATGTTTATGAAAAGGAGGTAGCATGAAAAANCCTCTGGAGATCACAGTGCCCCTGAACCCCAATCCCCTTAGCCCCCAATTCCCTTGGCCTCCCCTCATTGGCGGGTTCCACCACCCCCACACCTCCTCCTGCTCCTGTTGCTTCACGTCCTCCTGAGCATAATGGTTTACCTCCCTCGATGATGGCACTTCTCTGACAGGAGGAACGATTTCTCTTCTGATGGCCCTTCCTCTGGAGTCGATTTGACTATGGCGTCTTTGTCATTTGTGCAGCTCAGCTCCCTTTGAAGGGCCACCGAAGCCTCCATTGCCTCCAGTGGGGGAATGTTGCCCGAGGTTTCAGTCAGTGGATATTCCTGACCCTGCTGCTCTGGCTTCTCCTATTGCTCCTGAGAGGACAGCTTCTCCTGCTCCTCTTCTGCCACCACTTCACCATCCTCAATGATGTCTTTCACCAGCAGCTGGAACGCTCGCTGGACTGCACCACCTCTCCCTACTCCATGCCCTCTCCTTCCTCCACTGCCTCCCCACTGGAGAAGGCAGCCTTCTCGCCTGGTGAGCACCCTGCTACCTTTGACATACCCAATGGCCCCAGCACAGCTGCAGGTATCAGGGCCCTGAACTCTGAATCCACAGGCTCACACCGAAGACACCAAAGGGTCTCCATGAGCAGCAGGAGGCAAAGGATAAAACCTACAAAGCTGATTAATTCAGCCTGCCTCCGTAAGAATCACCTGGGTCTCGCATGCTGTAAACAGAACTTCTTGAAATGAGCCTAGGACACCTGAAGCCCCCAAGCGTCCAGTCTCAGCCTGTCACCTGCTACCCGCATGACCTGAATCCAGAATCTGCATCTAGGCTACATAAACCTGAGCTTCCCCACCTGGGAGAAGAGAGGGTCCTGGCCTCTATTTCGATCTGCCTTCAAGCCTCATGCGTAATCCCCTCACAAGCTCTGTGTCTTGTCACTTATGTCTCATGGGAGAACCTACTGATCTGCTGGCCACATGGGGGAGATAAGCATGGGACTCACCATTCCCTGAGCCCTCCCTGGGCAGCCAAGAACCCAAACATCACTCGTCCATTGTGTGGAGGCACAAAGGCACCTCCCTCAGCAATCCTGTTTCATCCTGGAGAGCTGTGGTCCAACAACAAGTTGAGCAAGTTCAGGCTTATGGCGACTAGCCTGAGGCTGGGAGCTCTGCATCCATCCTCACAGAAGCAGTGGGACGGAGAGGACATCTCAGGCACAGAGAGGTCGTTAAGGAGTACAACTTTGGCATCCCTGGTACTCTGCATCTCGGTACTCTCGCTTGCCCAGCCTCCACACCGACATCCGCAGCCCCTGCAAAACCACCCAATGAGCTCTTCCCTCTGGGTTCTCCGTGGTCCTCTTGGACCCTTGTTTCTAACCCCACAAGGGAGGATTTGTTTCTCACCACTCCTGATGTATGCCTGTCTTGTGTGTCCTAGGGAGTGGCATGTCCCTGGCCTGAAACTACAGGATATATTTCTATTGGAGAAGAGGAAGAGTATTTGGTGTTTCTCTGTGTATGTAGAGATGGAAAATTAGCTGGGGAGCCCATGTCATGTGTGGGTTGGCAGTGCCATTTGCTAAAAGGCATAGAAAAAATGTACCCCATAAGAAGAATGAAATATTGACATTTGCAGCAACATGGAAGGCATACTATTAAGTAAAATAACACAGACAGAGTTAGACAAATACTGTATGACGTCACTTATAGAATTTAAAAACACCACAAAGCAGAGAATATAACAAAAATGGAGGCTCACAGATATAGAGAACAATCTACTGGTTAACCGCAGGGAGGGGAAGAGGCAGGGGCAATACAGAGGTGGGGGAGTGGGAGGAACACCTTGTTAGGTGAAAGATGAGGTCAAGTATGTACTGTACAACATGGGGAATAGAGCCAATGCTTTGTAATAACGATAAATGGAAAGCAAACTTTAACAATTGTACAATAAGAAAGAAAAGGAAAGAAAGAGGGGGGAGGAAGGAAGGAAGAATGGAAGGAAAATAACGGTGGTTTTGGAGGTCACAAATCCAACATAGATTAGACCCTTTTTAGCAAAGGAATTTAGTTTATATTTCAAATTTTATTTATTTTAATTGGAAGCTAATTATTTTACAATGCTGTAGTGGTTTTTGCCATATTTGACAGGAATCCGCCACAGGTGTACATGTGTTCCCCATCCTGAAGCCCTCTCCCACCACCCTCCTCATCCCATCCCTCTAGGTCATCCCAGTCCACAAGCCCTGAGCACCATGTTTCATGCATTGAACCTGGACTGGCGATCTGTTTCACATATGATAATATACATGTTTCAATGCTATTCTCTCAGATATCCCACCCTCACCTTCTCCAACAGATTCCAAAAGACTGATCTGTACATCTGTGCCTCTTTTGCCGTCTCACATATAGGGTTATCATTACCTCTTGCTAAATTTCATAAATATGCATTCAGTTCAGTTCGTTTAAGTCTCTCAGTCGAGTCTGACTCTTTGCGACCCCATGAATTGCAGGAGGCCAGGGCTCCATGTCCACCACCAACTCCCAGATTTCACGTCCATCGTGTCAGTGATTCCATCCAGCCATTTCACCCTTTGTCGTCCCCTTCTCCTCCTGCCGCCATCCCCTCCCAGCATTGGCGTCTGTTCCAAAGAGTCAACTCTTTGCATGAGGTGGCCAAAGTATTGGAGTTTCAGATTCAGCATCATTCCTTCCAAAGAAATCCCAGGGCTAGTATCCTTCAGAATGGACTGGTTGGATCTCCTTGCAGTCCAAGGGACTCTCAAGAGTCTTATCCAACACCACAGTTCAAAAACATCAATTCTTCAGTGCTCAGCCTTCTTCACAGTCCAACTCTCACATCCATACATGACCACAGGAAAAACCATAGTCTTCACTAGACGAACCTTAGTAGGCAAAGTAATGTCTCTAATTTGAATATGCTATCTATGTTGGTCATAACTTTTCTTCCAAGGAGTAAGCGTCTTTTAATTTCATGGCTTCCATCACCATTTGCAGTGATTTTGGAGCCCCTCCCCTCCAAAAAATAACGTCTGTCACTGTATCCACTGTTTTCCCATCTATTCCCCATGAAGTGATGGGACCGGATGCCAAGATCCTCGTTTTCTGAATGCTGAGCTTACTATACTTTATTGGTGTTTTTCTTTCTCACTTATTTCACTCTGTATAATAGGCTCCAGTTTCATCCACCTCATTTGAACGGATTCAAGTGTATTCTTTTTAATGCCTGTGTAATATTCCATTCTGTATATGTACCATGGCTTTCTTATCCATTCGTCTGCTGATGGACATCTAGGTTGCTTCCAAGTCCTGGCTATTGTAAACAGTGCTGCGATGGTCATTCGGGTACACATGTCTCTTTCAGTTCTGGTTTCCTCGGTGTGTATGCCCAGCAGTGGGATTGCTGGGTCTTATGGCAGTTCTAGTTCCAGTTTTTTAAGGAATCCCCACACTGTTCTCTAGAGTGGCTGTACTAGTTTGCATTCCCACCAACAGTGTAAGAGGGTTCCCTTTTCTCCACACCCTCTCCAGCATTTATTGCTTGTANGCTACCACAGCTTGGTTTGTCCCTTTTATATCCACTTGCAAATACATATCTTATATGCAGATGCAAATTGCAGCTTGCAGTTTGTACTTAACAGGTATTAGATGTATTTCCATCTTAATGTCCGTTACACCTTGTATGTGAAAGTTACTCAGTCGTGTCCGACTGTGCAACACCATGGACTATTCAGTCCTTGGAATTCTCCTGGCCAGAATACTGGAGTGGGTAGCTGTTTCCTCCTCCAGGGGATCTTCCCAACCCAGGGACTGAACCCAGGTCTCTCACATTGTAGGCAGATTCTTTACCAGTTGAGCCACCAGGGAACTGCTGCCCATTATATGGGATATGCCAGAATGTAGTTAACTCTTCCTATTTGATTGTTATTCCTAATTTTATAAACAGTTCTACACTGAATATCCTTGGACATATGTTTTTGTGCATACGTGTATTTCTGAAGGCTAGATTTCTTTAAAATTTTTTAAATTCAGGTATAGTTTATTTACAATATTATATTAGTTTCAGGTGTACAACATAGTGATTCAAATTTTTTATAGATTCCACTCCATTCACAGTTCTTATATATAGACTTCTATACATATATTGGATTTGTAGATTGTGTTGTATATATTCTATTGAATATGTAGATACATTCATATCTATGAATACATATTCATATATTGTATTGAATATGTAGATTTCTATACATATATTGAATTTCTGTCACAGGGCACATATAGTAAAATGCTGGATTGTTGTTGTTTAGTCACTAAGCCATGTCCGGCTCTTTTGCAACCTTATGGACTATAGCCTGCCGGGCTTCTCTGTCCATGAGACTTTTCTAGGGAAGAATACTGGAATGGGTTGCCATTTCCTTCTCCAGGGGATCTTCTTGACCCAGAGATTGAACTTATGTCTCCTGCATTGGCAGGTGGATTCTTTACCACTGAGCTACCTGGAAACCCCAAATGCTGGATCGATAGGGCCAGATTTTCCCCCACTAAAAGCCAAAGCAATTCTTCCTCTCACCAGTATGGAGAATGCTTCTTTCTCATGCTCTTTACAGTGTGAGATCACGTTAGCTGTTTTGCAGTTTCGCTCATGAGGATTTTGCTAGAAATGCTCGATACTGTCTCCTGATTCTTGTTTTGTGTTTCTTTAATTATACGACTGTCATCACCACCAGTGCTGCTATTATTACTGCTGCTGGTTAATAGTATTTGTTGGATGTGTTATGTGACAGGCTTGTTTTAAGCACTTTAAACGAATTTAACGTTCAACGTCCCTGTGAATTTGGTATGATTATTGTTGTGATTTTACAGATGATGAAAGAGAGAGAAATTAGACAATTTTAAGCATCTCTGCCCAGTGTATTTCTGTGAGCTGCTTCTTTGAATCCTTTATCATTTGTGTTTATACAGCTATTTGTAGTTTTCTTACTGATTTATTGGGGCTTCTCAGGTACTGCACTTTCTCTGTATGTTTGTGTGTGCACACGTGTGTGTACTAAATATTTTTTTTACCAGTTCGTCGTTTTTCTTTTATCTATGAGATGTATTTCTCTGCACAGAAATTTTGCTCATTTTTTAATATATAAAATTATGTCTTTACTTTTGTCAGTTTGGCGGCCCTTCCTAATCCCCAAATTATAAACTATTCTCTGTTTTCTTCTTCTGATCTTACAATTTTATTATATTGATGCTGAACCTCTTTGGAAGGGGTTATGTGTAGGTGTTAAAGATCTGACCCTGTATTTTTCCCAAATGAATAGCTAGTTATCCTAGTGCCATTTATTGAGTGGTTCAGCCTTTACCCATGAGTATGAAATGCCGTTTTTGTTCTGTGTGTGTACATGTGTAGCCTCGTGCACGGATCTGTGTTGATCAGTACCTGGACCTTCTACTCTGCTCTGATATCTTTGTCTCTTTCTAAGGAAATACTATCCCTCTAAATACAGTAATTTTATGCTATGTTTTGCTATAAATTGGAAAAATCCCACCCCCTTTCACCTTTCATTAAAATTGCTTTCATTATTGGTTCATTATTGGTTTTCATTATTCATTCTTGCAGTTGTACAGACTGGGGTTCTCTCTCCCCTCTCCGCTGTCAATTTGGGGCCATAAGAAAGATAACAGTTGCCTACTTTATTGTGACTGAGCCACCACCACAACAACCTGATTGAATAGTTTTGTACACGAGGAATGGCAATGAGCATCCCACATATATTATTTCATCTTGTAAAGCAACCCTCCCTCATCTGTAAGGGGGGAAGGTGAGGCTGTTTGTCCCCAGCTACACTTCCAGACGAAAGGATTTCAAACCTCTTTCTTAACTCTGATGCTCCCCACCGACCCCCAGACACATGGAGTCTCTTCATGGGATACTTACAGGCCTTTTTCTGGGGTGGGTTATCCAGTGTTTCTGTGTTCTGCGGGGCAGCTGATGGCACTTAAGCAGTCTTCATTGTGTGAAGAAGACCTAACAAGATCTCTCCTAAGGAAGAGTTGAAAGCCCTGGTTTTGCCAAGAGTAGTTTTTCCAGTTTAGGATGAGTCAAGGTGGGGTCACAGTATAAAATACAGAAAGTGAGAGGAGAGAAATCACTTAGCAGATGCTTCTTAAGCTGGATACTGGTTTAACTCATCCTCGGCTCTAAGAGCATCTTCGGGTCAGGGCATGGATTGTACAGAGGTGAGGTATACATATCCCCGGATGTTAGGAGGGGCATTTTGATGGAAGAGCCCACAGACAGGACTCTGGGAGCTTCTACATTTTCAGAGAAAGGGCAGCACATGTTGGAGGGACAAAGGCCTGCAGAGGTCCTAAGAGGAGGGTTTAAACAGGGACACTTCTCTCTGTGTCTAAATCCGTCTACCCACCAGTCTATGGGACTTACCACGTGGCGCAGTGGTAAAGCATTCACCTGCCAATACAGGAGACACAAGAGACATGGGTTCAGTCCCTGGATTGGGAAGATCCCCTGGAGGAGGAAATGACAACCCAGTTCAGTATTCTTGCCTGGAAAATTCCCTGGACAGAGGAGCTGGCGGGCTACAGTCCACGGGGCCGCAAAGAGTTGGTCACGACTGAGCAACTGAGCAGCAGTCTAAGGCTTCCCATCCCACTGCTGGTTGCCTCTGGATTCAATTTCTCTTAGGTGCCTTCTGTGGCTTTTTAAGGGTGAACATCAGGAAAGTAATTTTCTTCGGAGAACTTTGAAACTGCCTCCCAAACAAGTCCCGCTGAGCTCCCACCAGGAGCCGTGGAAAAGTAATCCTATTTATTATTAGTAGTATATTGATTTTGCGTGTAAAATGGACCCAGAGGCCTGTGACAATGAGTCCATTTGAAATTATAATTTAAAATACCTCGCAGAATAGCCGGGCAGAACTACTACCCCCCGAATGTAAATTATTAGATGCTTAGTGAATTTCTCATGTGCAGTAAAGTGGCAATCAGCAAGTCAAATTTTGTTTTCTAATATCCTAAATTCTTTCATTTTTTCCTT
This sequence comes from Neotragus pygmaeus, assembly GCA_006410875.1. NCBI lineage: Eukaryota > Metazoa > Chordata > Mammalia > Artiodactyla > Bovidae > Neotragus > Neotragus pygmaeus. The sequence goes on along the minus strand of SJYV01043457.1, from coordinate 524 downwards.
TTNAAATACCTCGCAGAATAGCCGGGCAGAACTACTACCCCCCGAATGTAAATTATTAGATGCTTAGTGAATTTCTCATGTGCAGTAAAGTGGCAATCAGCAAGTCAAATTTTGTTTTCTAATATCCTAAATTCTTTCATTTTTTCCTTTTCTTCAGCAGTCACAGGTGTAAGGATAGAGGCGTAGCTATTAAGTCTCAGGGACCTATATAAAAATAATAATATATAGTTGTGCTTTGTTGCTCACTCGCTTGTTTAATCAGTCCACTTTACCATAAAAACAAGGCACTTCATCAAAGAATTCTTTTGCTGCATGACTGCACTCTTAATTTTGTGAAAACGTGCAAGATTTCCTTCCAGACCGAAAGGTAAATGTATGATTACTTTATTACCTATTTAGCACTGGCTGCCCGGCCTTGATTTTAGGTCTGCAGTTATGGCTGATACATCCGTTTCAGTCCCACCTGCCCATTGGGCAGATCTTTCCAATCACCACCTGGTGTCCCAGGACTATGACCCCCAGGC
>SJYV01043456.1:0-16814 GCA_006410875.1 Neotragus pygmaeus | reverse complement strand
CATGGGGCCACAAAGAGTCAGACATGACTGAGTGACTGAAATGAACTGAACTGAACTGAAGACAAAGCAAGACGACTGAATGGTTAAGATAAGCAGCATCTTTGAACTCCTAATCTGAGAACTGGCTTTGCAAGCTAAAGAACGCATAGAAAGCCAGTTCTGCAGAACAAAACGAAACTAAGTAATAATATAATAACTGAAGGCTTGGTTATCTACTGAAATATCTAAAAATGGTATCAGAAATGATAGCCTCCATACTTTTTCCAAATTTTTTTTTGGTAAAAGACACAAACATGCAATTAACCATCTTCATCNTGCAGAACAAAACGAAACTAAGTAATAATATAATAACTGAAGGCTTGGTTATCTACTGAAATATCTAAAAATGGTATCAGAAATGATAGCCTCCATACTTTTTCCAAATTTTTTTTTGGTAAAAGACACAAACATGCAATTAACCATCTTCATCATTTTTAAGTGGGCAGCTCAGTGGCATGAAATACATTTACAATGTGTCACAGTCACCATCATCCATCCCGTAACTCTTCATCTTGTAAAACTGCAACTCTGTCTACATTAAACAAACAACCCCTCAGCCCCTGGCAACTCCATTGTACTTTCTGAGTATTGACATTTTTAAGATTCCTTTTTCCTTTTCAAATCAGATGTAAATAAGATCTGAGTATTGTAGTGAATTGACTTTGCAATTTTTTTTCTGGTCGAGTTATGTAATATATTTCAGTTAAAAAAAAGTTTTTCCCTTGACATGCTATTGTTTCGTGGATTAGTTTTTCTATACAAGTCTCACCACTTCAAGCCTGAACTAACTGTCATCATAAGATGTTCACTTGCACTGGGTTGTCTGTAGATACCTCTCTGGGAAAGTCTGGCCTCTTCCCTTCTGGACTGTCCACTGTGCCCTGCCCACCGCTTGCCCCTAATCTCCCTTCTCCATTTCCCTGAGGACTTTGTCCTGGTCCTTCTGTTTCCTGCCCCCTGCCTTCCCCTGTCTTGGTTTGTCCCCTCCTTTTTTTTTTTTTTTTTTTTTTTGAAACAGCATGCTCTCAAGCTGCTTCCTGAGAGCAGGTGCAGGGGTGTGCTGAGACCTTGCATTTCTGAAAAATATTCTTCATCTCTATTCGTACTCAATTAGCAATTTAGCTGGCTCTAGAATTCTCCACCAGAATTTATTTTTCTTCAGAATTTTGAAGGTATTCATGATTGTTTTCCAGTTTGCACTTGAACAATCCAGAGCAAGTCTTATACCTGATCTCTTAGATGTGACAGTTTTCTTGCTGGAAGCTTGAGAGATTTTTTTTTTCCCACTGAAGTTCTGAAATTTCACAATTATGTATTCTGGCATTGTTCTATTTTTATCCACTGTGTGGGGCCCTGGGTAGTGAGTTCTCTCTACCCGAACTCTCCTCTCTCTGCTTAGGGAAGTTTCTTGAATTACCCTGATGAACTCTTTCTCCTTTCTATTCTCCCTCTCTTTCTTGCCTTTTTTTTCCTTCGAAAGAAATTGTTTGAACATTGGGCTTCCTGGACCCCTTTAAAAAAATCTCCCCTTCTTTGTTTTCTTACTTATTTTGAAGAGGGAGGGGTGCAGACTTTCTCAACTCTTCCAACCCTGCTATTGAGTTTTTAATTTCAACTCTTCCCAAGATTTTTTTCTTCTTTGTTTCTTTTTATAGTATCTGATTTCCGTATCTTTTCGTGTGTTTCTGAGAATATTAATGATAGCAAATGGCGCGGAGATCTTCATCAACAAGGTCATCTGGATGCTTGGAAAGCAAAATAACTGCTGTGGGGGGTGGGTAAAAAGGAGGGCCAGTGAGGAGTGAGCCCGCTGGGAGGGAGGGGCGAGAAAGAAAAAGGGAGAAAGATGCAACTGAAAGGGTGATAGATTATGGAGACAGTGGTGAGTAAAGAGTTTTAAAGGAAACTTTGCTTGGTCTTGTGCCGCGCAATTTCCCCTTTGCACGCTCCCTAAGAGATCTTAGAATACAGACCTGCCTTCTTTTTTCAAGGCTTTCGTAACTGTACTTGTATTTCCTTTGGCAATTACCCAAAGCCAAGGGTACCTTTAGGCTAACCCATTTTAATTTGGATTACTGTGGATTTCTCAGGGGATCTGATTTCACCAGGGACCTCAGCTGGAAAGTTACTCTTCTCCAGGGAGGGTGTGGATTATAACCATCCTTGTCTGGCTCCCAAGAAGTTTTCCAAACTGGACAGAGAACTCCATGTCTAGGAGTAGAGTCACCATTTCTAGACCATCACTAGATAGCAAAGGGCATTTTGCAGAGAGCCTTGGAGGAAGCAGGTCTCCCTAAGGACTGACTCAACGTGGTTATACTTAGAGGAGTTCTGAGCATGGACAATAGCAGGGGAAACTGAGGAACAAAGGAAGCAGAGCCTCAGAATAGACAGGTCATTTATATGCAGACGCAGCTTTGCAGCGAAACCAGCAATCCCAGAAGAAAATAAGACGCACATTGGACTGCAGCAGATCTGAGCAGAAACCGTCTCCCTGCCTCATCTGCCTAGATTTCACCAACCGCTTAGTAAGAAGAAAATGGAAATTAATACTAGGACTCTGTTGTGAGGATTAGTAGTTACTATTTATGATAGATGGGAATCAAAGCATGACCTCTTTCTTAGAAAGCTTGCACAGATGGCTGGCCGCTGGTCAAGAAAGAAATCAGAAATTCTGGAGCCTGGGTCACTTGCTTATGTTGGCTACATGCTGACACTGTTTCCACTCAGTGCAGAGCCTGCTTTTCACTAGTCTGTTGCCTTCATGATATCTCCTGCTACAGAGCTCCCAGACAAAATGTACGTATGCTGCTGCTGCTGCTAAGTCGCTTCAGTCGTGCCCGACTCTGTGCGACCTCATAGATGGCAGCCCACCAGGCTCCCCCGTCCCTGGGATTCTCCAGGCAACAACACTGGAGTGGGTTGCCATTTCCTTCTCCAATGCATAAAAGTGAAAAGTGAAAGTGAAGTCACTCAGTCATGTCCGGCTCAGCGATCCCATGGACGGCAGCCCACCAGGCTCCTCCATCCATGGGATTTTCCAGGCAAGAGTACTAGAGTGGGGTGCCATTGCCTTCTCCAAAATGTATGTATCGTATGGTCCTATTTTTGAAACTTTTTTTTCTGTGTACACCCAAGTAATTTGGATAGAAAACAGATAAGATGGTACAATGTAAAAATATGCACAGTATTATTTTGATCACCAAGGCTACCCACGGTTTAAAATTTTTCTTTGTGTGTGTGTGTGTGTGTGGTGAAAGTGTTGTTTATTGCAGATACTAAACCAGGGTGGCTAACTCTCAGAAGACATGAACTTCCCAATGGGTTTCAGTTAAAATTTTTCTTTTAGTGTGTCTATATTTAAAATTTTTTTAATGTGAAGTCGATTACTTATATAATAAGATTTAAAGTTAGTATTTCAATAATCATAATGACTAGGTCACATCAGCTGACATTTGTGGATGTCCCCCAGCACCAAGCACCTTGCTGGGACCCTCATAGGCGTTATCCCACTTCCTTCTCAGGGCATCCAATGAAGTAGCAGCTCTCCTTAGGCTCTTCTCACAGGGAAGGAGACCCCAGGTGGGAAGTCACGTGCCTCAGCTCACGCAGCTAGTGAGAAGCAGAATTGGGTTTTCTGACTTCAAACTCAAGTTTTGTTAATTTTTTATTGTTTATTTTTGTCCTCTTGAGACGTTTCCTAAGGAAATGCTATGCAATGGAAGATGTGTAATGCAACATTTTTCCCCCAAAGATGTTGCCTCTCCTAAAATGACAACTTTATAAGCAGTATGTCTGCCCCTGGCTCAGCGTGGAAAGAATTTACATGCGCAAAATGATCCTTTTAGGCTGGACAGATTATAAAGCCTATATTTTATTTCCTTTTGATTTCCCTTGTATTCTTTGAGATGACAGACCTCGAGTAAGAAATGCAATTAAAAACAAACAAACAAGCAAACAAACAAACAAAAAAACACCACGTCTCTGAAAAGCCAGTGTTTTCTCGGCATATCGGTAAGGTGCAAAACCCCTAGCATTTTAAAAAGAAATATGACAGACACTATTCTGGCAGCCTTGGGAGCTCAAAGCCATAATCTCTGGTTTTTTGAAAAGTAAGCCAGGAAAATGCTATTTGGACCTTCGGCTCTCTGATGCAGTTATCTTTTCTGCATCCCCAGGACTACGGATGTTGTTATCACAGCTGTCCAAGCCTCCAGGGTCGTGCCTCCCCTGTGTCTGCAGCAGGCCAAGCCCAGCTTTGTCACCGAATTTCCGCAGTGTTCATTTCTGCCTGGACCATGATCACTTCTGAGCCTCAAGTGTAGAACTTAGAATGGTTTTGGAACCATTTTCTCAGACCATTTATTTCTTGGGGGCGGCGGGGTGGGGGGGCAGTTATTTAGAGCTTTCTGACAAGGTCATATTTCAGCCAAGAAAGTGATTCACATGAACTTCAGAAGAATACTTCTGTTAAACCATTCGGGGACCTGAGAAGTTGTATCACATCTCCCCACTCTTAATATCCTCATAGCTTATCCATTATTGGAGAAGGAAATGGCAACCCACTCCAGTGTTCTTGCCTGGAAAATCTCAGGGGCGGGGAAGCCTGGTAGGCTGCCGTCTATGGGGTCGCACAGAGTTGGACACAACTGAAGCGACTTAGCAGCAGCAGCAGCAGCTTATCCATTCCCTTTATCAATCCATTCTTTACATGCCCTAGGGTAAATTTTCTAGGAAATAAAATCCCAAATCAGGTTGATCTCTTATTTTACATCATTCAAGGGCTTCCAGTCCTTGCCGCCCTGTCAGCGTGGCATTCAAGGCTCTTCTCTGCTGGACGTTTTTGCCAGTCTCACCTGGAGCAAACGCCCCTCCCCACCCACCTGCATTCCATCTGCTGAAAATGACTTGCTTTCTCTTACTTATGCCACATACTCTGGAATGCTCACCTGACCCCTTGTCCATCCCGGAAACTCACCAGGGCACCAGGATTCTATGAAATTGAGTTCAAAAGCAACTACCTCTGGAAAGGTTTTTCCTTCAACTCACTCTTTCCCTCCACTGCTCCATTCTACCTCTTCCGCTGAATGATTCCTCTTGTCCTCTATGCCCTGCTGTACTGTGTGCAACCCTCTGATACAGCACTTGTCATGCTGCTTTGTGATTACGCCACAACAGTGATTAAGATGACAAGATTAACATGGATTTTGAGGTCAGCTGTGCAAGTTTGTGTAGGTTATTATAGCACCCCTCTCAGAATTAGTTCCCTCTCTGTGAATAGGGGTATAACAGAACCTCCTTGCAAGGTTGTAGAGATTAAATGAGACCATGCAAGCAAGGTCACGTGGCATGGCACCTGGATTCAGAAGCTCTCAGCTAGTGGCAGCCGTGTCCTTTCTGTTGGTGATTGCCTCTGTGTTTGTGATCTTGTGATCCTGAGGAGTGGAATCATGGTTGGCTCATGTCTGTAACATAAACGCTGGGCACAGGGCCCGGCCCAGAAAATAGTTCAGGTTGTACAATGCAAAGCCCTGTGGAGTGTAGCCATCCTTGTTTGAATAATGGAAATAAATATTTCATTCACAATGTGCATTGGTACTCAAGCCTAGCACCATGCTAATTTCCAAGCTTGGCCTCAGATCCCACCTGGAGTCCATATTTGCACTGCTGACTCCACTTCCCCGCCAATCCTATAGGCTCTTTGCAAATTTTATGCTTTGAAGATTAGAGACTAATACTTGTATCTGAGCCCAAATTCACATTTTACTTTCAAATGCTCCTTGACTCCTCTAGTTGCTTAAAGTGATCCTTACCCTTGCAGAATTCCCTCAGATTCAAGAAATTGGGCAAAGGCCGAAACACAGGCAGCAAAGGTAAAATCCATTTCCTGGTTTAGTGACACCTTCTGTAAAGAGAATGGTTTGGGGGCCTTTGGAAAGAATCTCTTCTTGGAGTCACAGAGCCTGGGCAAGAAGGCTGGCTCTGGGTGACCCAACTCCGCCTCAATGCCTGCAAAGTCCTGGTTTAGGCACCTGTAGCTTCGTAAGGCCGATTCTGTGAAGTGTGTGCTGAACTGCATCTTCCCAGGGCCCAGACAGAGCAATTAGTGAAAAATGACTGAAGGTACCCTGGTGGCTCAGACGGTAAAGTGTCTGCCTGCAATGCGAGAGACCCAGGTTCAATTCCTGGATCGGGAAGATCCCCTGGAGAAGGAAATGGCAATCCACTTCAGCATTCTTGCCTGGAAAATCCCATGGATGGAGGAACCTGATAGGCTACAGTCCATGGGGTCGCAAAGAGTCGGACACGACTGAGCAATGTCACTTCACTTAACTGCCTGCCAATGCAGGAGATGTAAGAGATGCAGGTTCGATCCCTGGGTCAGGAAGATCCCCTGGAGAAGAGAATGGCAACCCACTCCAGTATTGCTTGGAGCATCCCCATGGACAGAGGAGCCTGGTTGGCTACAGTCCATGGCATCACAAAGCTTCAGACACACTGAAGTGACCTATCACGCATGCAATGATAGGATTATCCCAGTGGGAGCTCAGTTGTCCCTGTGCCAGCTTGGGTGAGTTGATGGGACCTGCTTGATTATGTGACGGGGGCTGACAGAGGACTGATCCTAAGGGAGGAAGGTACTACGTGTGGCTGAAGTGGTCACCTAATAACCAAGTCTTAGTTGTTAGAGGGAAGTGAGGCTCTTCAGTAGACTGTGCAGCAAGATATGTACTGCTCCACATGCCCTTGGACCGGCTGCCTGGGTATGTGTGAAAATGCTCGCACTCTAGTGAATCAAGGAGGGGGAGCATTCACAGTTGTCAAGGTAATATCCTGGGGGTCCCGGCAGCTCTAGGAGGGGTCCCTTTCTCATCCAAAGAGAGAAAGCCATTCTTCTGTCCCACTTGGCCATGCATTCCTGTGGCCTTTGACCTGGAGTGAGTTTCAGGTATCTCTATCGGGCAGCAGACTGATCTGGCCAGGGAGGAACAGCTCTGTCCCCTGGAGCAGAGCTGCAGTGACCGAGCCAGGAGCCGGCCTGGGCCTGAGGCAGAGTCCGCAGCTCCTACCACAGTCACCCTGGAGAGTTACTTTCCAAAGCAGCAGCAGGAGACAGGAAGATGGTACCCAGAGGGCAAGCAAAGAGATGGAGCAGCCCCAGCAGGAGCCTCTGGGTCCAGCGCAGTCTACATGGCTGCTGCGCGCTGGCAAACAGGGAAGACCACAAGGTGGGCTGCGGGGGAGGGCGGATTTCTGTGTTCATCAGAGCACTGCAGAACCTGGCGGTGGTGCCCGTGCAGACTTGAACTTGAGGAGATATTTCTGCAGTGCAAACTGGGGTGCCTGGTGGGAGAGCAGAGAGACTGCAGAGCTGACAGGAACAGAGCTGGAATATGAACGTGCAGGAGGGTCGGCTGGGGCCTTCTAGAAGGCCGTGGGGTGGGGACTTTGCTGGGGGCTGGTGCTCACTTGCCAGCCATGGTGTGGATGAGCCAGGGCAGTTGGAATCATCACTGTTCTCACTGACCTCAATTACACTCACAGATAAGAAGGACTAAAGAAAACCTGAGTGACACATCTGGGAACTTGCAAGCATAAGGTATTGTTGGCAAGACTACTACCAGTACTAATACTGAGAGAAACAAGGAAATTTACCCCACATGATGCCTTGCGTGTCCTCTTGCATTTAAACATGCAGAATCTCAGTAGAGCTTACCTCAGAGTATCAGTAGAGTTTCATATTAAAAAACATCTTCAGTCTCCCTCCTAATTAACTATGATTATAATTGTCCTCTCCCTGTTGTCATGCTCTAGCAATTGTGAGAAGATGAGATTAGATTACAGTTTACATATATTACACTTGCAATAAAACTTGCATTGTTAGCCTTCCTTGTAAGTTTAGCGATAGCAGATTCCCTCCTCCCTAGATCCCTCCGGAGCCAGCTGGGTGGGTAAGCATGGGGTGGAGGCATGACGAGAGTCAGAGGTGAGGTGTCTTAAGCTGGGTTTTGGAAGTCTGATGTTCAAAAGGAGACATGGGAAGAAGCTTTGGACAGAAGAATCAGCATGGGCAAGGCGTGGAGGCTTGCGGAATGGCTCAAGCTCGCAGAATGGTGTCTAGGGGTCCTCTAGGAGAGAGCTGCTCTGGCTGGGAATGAAGAGAGAAGGCGGTGAGCCCAGGAGATGAGAGCTGCGAGGTGGACCAGGACCCGGTCGTGCCGGCCCTGGGGCAGCGTGCACCCACGTCAGCCCGCTCCGCGTGCACGCTGTCTGCTCCAGTGCCCTGTGTAACTCGGACTCTCCTAGGATCCTTTCTCGGTGCCGCTGCAAGCTCAAGGCTCCTGGTACCTGAGCCTCCAGGGTCAGGCCTGCTCCTTTTCTTGTCTCCCCTCTGAACGTGACCTGCAAGTTTCCTAGCTGGCAGTTAGGGGAGCACTTTGACTATCTGGTGAAGTCAGTCCTGGGTGGGTGAGGGGGGACGGGAGAGGCAGGGCTGTGGTTGCATCAGTCACAGCGTGTGAGCTGGAGACTGGATGCCTGTTCTGGGGTCAGGTAGGTCTTTCAGCCTCTCAGAGCCCCATTCGCCCACCTGTAAAGTGGGGCTGGTAATGTCCACTCACAGGGCTCCCTGGAGGTGATGGGCATCCTTCACACCCAGTCAATGCCTCTGGACCAAAAACTGGGTAGGTGGGAGAATCAGCCTTGCAGCGTTTGCTGAAACCAGCTCGTCCAACAGAAAACCACCATGCAGTGGGGGCTAACCCACCAAAACAGTAGGGACTCTTCCACCAGCTGCTGCGTTTGTATCGGCGGCTGGAGAGGCGGGGTGTGATTGGCTCGAATCAGAGCTGTTTTTTGGGAAGATTCTTCACGGGCTTCGCAGTGTACAGGTGAGACCCGGCTACTCTGGAGATGAAGAAGCAATTTTGGGTTGTTAGCTGGCTATGGGAGAAGTGTTGAGGCTCGGGGCTGTGAGAAGGGGAGAATCTGAGAGAGGTCTAGGTTCTGGGTGGGAGTGGGACTCTGCACAGTGGCAGCAGGCTGGACCACAGAGAGACATAGCTGTGCACTTGAACTTCTCAACCCCAGAGCCCTGGTTTATAACATTAAATATCAATCTTTATTTTCTGGAAAAATATCCTTGTAAAACCACAGAGTATCTGGGAGGACACATAAGGAACTAAAAGCCATGGTTCCTTTGAGGGTAGGAAACAGGAGTAGGGGGAAGCATCACTTTTTAACTACATGCCCTTTTGTGTATGTGTGTCAATAATTTCAAATATCAGTACTCTTGTTTTGCATGGAAATTGCCTGTCATAGCCTTAGTATTAGTCACTCACTTGTGTCCCTCTCTTTTACGACCCCATGGACTGTAGCTTGCCAGGTTCTTCTGTCCATGGAATTCTCCAGGTAAGAATACTGGAGTGGATTGCCATGCCCTTCTCCAGAATCTTTGCGACCCAGGGGTTGAACCCAGGTCTTCCAGATGGCAGGCAGATTCTTTACCATCTGAGCCACCAGGGAAGCCCAGTCTTGAGAAAACACCAAAGGGAGGCTTCCCAGGTGGCACTAGTGGTAAAGAACCTGCCTGCCAATGTAGGAGATGTAAGAGATGCAGGTTCGATCCCTGGGTCAGGAAGATCCCTTGGAGAAGAAAATGGCAACCCACTCCAGTATTCCTGCCTGGAGAATCTCATGGCAGAGGAGCCTGGCAGGCTACAGCCCACAGGGTCGCAAAGAGTCGGACACGACTGAGGCGACTTAGTGTGCATGTGTGCAAACACCAAAGGGCCCATAAGCCCTGTCTTGATGCTGCCTCTGGCACATGATGGGAGAGTCTGGTTTCTCCACACCTGGGAGAAGGGGCCACCCAATCTGGGGCAGAGGGGAGACAGGGAAGATACACTGGTGAGTTCAAATAAGTGGCAATCGTGGCCAGAGAACCCTCAGAAGGTTTTAGAAGGAGGCTGACTTTCCTGCGGCCCAAGAGGATAGGAACTTGGGTTACTTTGCCTGGTAGTTATGTTATGAAAAGTGTGGCCCCTGAAGGCTGGGAGGGCGTGGGGCTCTCAGAGTAAAGCGGAGTGCTATATGAGAGAAGGACAGAGAAGAAAAGCTGAGCACACTGCCTTTGAGCTATGTCTTCTCTTATTTAATCTCAGATTATCCTCACTTCTGCACTATGGAGTGGCTATTCCTATTCGTACTTTATTGATTAGGAAGCTGAAGCTTAGAAGTAAAGCAATATGCTAACTCCAAAGCCCACCATAGGAGAGCAAGGGAGGAAAGGGAAGATGAGATGGAGATCCAGAGGGGAAAATAAATGGGACTGGAACAGACCATTGAGAAACTGGCTCATTATCCTGATGGACTTGAATAATTCATGGACACCTCCAAATTCCCTGATGCAACTTCCAAATTAGAGTCTCTCACCTTTGGAAAAAAAAAAAAAAACAGCATGCTTCAAAATGCAGCAGGGAGTCTGTTTCAAAATGTACCCTGGCAGAGAAGGCCGCTGGCGTGTGGTGGGTAAGCGGAGGACCATGAGACTGAGTCATTCAGGGGCTGCTCATCCATCAGTTGGATACGAATATGGTGGCCACAGCTGTTTTCTGTACCAGCCCCAGTTGGCTCACTTCTTGCTGTCCTGGTTTGAACTATTCATGTGGCCAAGGCAGGAAATCCAAACTAAACTGGCTTAGAAGCTGTACTGAGTTGTTTTAGTGAACAGTCCAGACGTAGTTTCACAAGGTAGCAAGACCTGGGGCCTGGCAGGTGGTTGAGATGCTCCATCTCTTAGCTCCTTGGAGAGTGTCTGGTCTCAGGCAGCCTTCTTCTCAGTCGTGGTCCCATGCTGGTGACCAGGAACTTCTCGGGCTACATCTCTCTTCATTAATGTCCAGCAGGAAAAAGAGAGGGCTTCTCCTTGGTTCTCTTGGATGAAGAGAAAACTTTATCCCATTGAATCTTTGGATCAAATGGACTTGATCCAAAGATTGGTAACTTGCCAGCAGGGTCTCCTTGGGAAGCTTGGTTTAGGTCAGTCTTAACCACATTAAATGATCAAGGGGGAGGAAGAGCGAATTACTCTGTGGCTTACAATGTTCTTCATGATGCTTGTGCTTGGAAGGCAGAGAGTGGGTAGAAGGAACAGATATGCTTTTCTTATGGACAGGCCAGCCATGACTAGGCCTACAGTTCTTGTCAATGGGGCGTGAAAACCAAGCTCTGAATGGGAGTTCCAGACTGAGCGGCAGCCTAACCAGAGGCTTGGTTTCTTGGAAAGGGCTCTGGTGGATGTTTTGGGGTCTCCTGGTGTTGGCAGATGATCCATGGTATATGCCTTATATTTCTCTACCCCCAAATCTTTATTGTGAAAAAATTCAAATATTACAATGATCACCTGAATAGTTAACAAAAATTAAAAAATTTTTAAAAACAGTTTTCATGTTTCTTTTATTTGTATGAACTCCTCTAAAGTCAGCTGTAGATATCAGGATGCTTTAAAAAAGAACTTTTTATTTTGTATGGGAGTATAGCCAATTAACAATGTTGTAGTAACAGTTTCAGGTGAACAGGAGAGGGACTCAGCCATACGTATACATGTATACACTCTCCCCCAAACTCCACTCCCATTCAGGCTGCCATATAGCCTTAAGCATAGTTCCATGTGCTATACTGCTGCTGCTGCTAAGTTGCTTCAGTCGTGTCCGACTCTGAGCGACCCCATAGACGGCAGCCCACCAGGCTCCTCCGTCCCTGGGATTCTCCAGGCAAGAACACTGGAGTGAGTTGCCATTTCCTTCTCCAATGCATGAAAGTGAAAAGTGAAAGTGAAGTCGCTTAGTTGTGTCCGACTCTTAGCGACCCCATGGACTGCAGCCCACCAGGCTCCTCCATCCATGGGATTTTCCAGGCAAGAGTTCTGGAGTGGGGTGCTGTTGCAGAGTTCCATGTGCTATATAGTAGGTCCTTGTTGGTTATCCATTTAAAATATAGCAGTGTGTACATGTCCATCCAAACCCCACAACTATCCCTTCCCTCCATCCTTCCCCCTTTGTGAGTCTATTTTTGTTTTGTAAGTTTATTTGTATCATTTTTTGGATTCCACATATAAGGGATGTCATACAATATTTCTCCTTCTCTGATTTAGTTCACTCCGCATGGCAATGTCTGGTTCCATCCATGTTGCTGCAAATGGCATTATTTTGTTGCTGTTTTTTGGCTGAGTGATATTCCATTGTATATATATATTACATCTTCTTTATCTATTTCTCTGATGATGGACATTTAGGTTGCTTCCATGTTTTAGCTATCGTAAACAGTGCTGCAATGAACATTGGGGTACATATATCCTTTTGGATCATGTTTTTCTCTGGGTGTATGCCCAGGAGTGGGATTGAAAGATCACACTGTAGCTCTATTTTTAGCTTTTTAAGGAACCTCCATATGGTTCTCCATGTGGCTGTATCAATTTACATTCCCACCAATAGTGTAGGTGGGTTCCCTTCTCTCCACACCCTCTCCAGCACTTATTGTGTGTGGATTTTTTGGGTGATAGCTGTTTTGACTGGTGTGAGGTAATATCTCACTGTAGTTTTGGTTTGCATTTCTCTAATAATTAGTGATGCTGACTATCTCTTCACATGCCTATTGGCCATCTGTGGGCTTCCCAGGTGCCCTGGTGGTAAAGAACCCGCCTCGCAATACAAGAGATGGAAGAGACATAGTTTTGAAGATTGGGTTGGGAAGGTCCTGGAGGAGGGCTGGCAACCCACTCCAGTGTTCTTGCCTGGAGAATCCCCATGGACAGAGGAGCCTGGCGGGCTGCCGTCCGTGGGGTCACAGACATGACTGAAGTGACTGAGCACGGCATATTGGCCATCTGTGTGTCTTCTTTGGAGAATTGTCTACTTAGGTCTTCTGTGCACTTTTTGATTGGGTTGTTTGTTTTGATGCTGTTAAATGTCATGAGCTGTTTGTGGATTTTGGAGACTGATCGCTGTTGGTCTCATCATTAGGGAATATTTTCTCTCAATCTGTGGGCTGCCATTTTATTGTCTGCTTTGCTGTGCAAACACTTTTGAGTTTAAGTAGATGCCGTTTGTTTATTTTTGTTTTCATTTCCATTGTTCTGGGAGATGGATGGAAACAGCTGTTGCTGCTATGTATGTCAGAGAGTCTCATGCCTCTGTTTCCTCTAGGAGTTTTATAGTATCCCGTCTTACATTTAGGTCTTTAATCCATTTTGAGCTTATTTTTGTTTCTAGTGTTAGAGAGTGATCTAACTTTATTTTTTTTACACATAGCTGCCCAGTTTTCCCAGCAACATTTATTTCCATAACTGCTTCCTTTATGTACGTCCCCAAAATAAAGACATTATCCTTCTTAATCATGACTTCCTTACATTTAAAAAATTAACGCAAATTCTAAAATCATCTAATATTCAGCCTTAATTGTCCTCCAAATCCTTTCAGCTGTGTTTTCTTTGAACCAAGATCCATTCAAGTTTCATGCCTTTATTCTCGAATCTCTGTTGTTTCAGAACATGACCCCCACTTTTTAAAAATGACACAGATTTTTAGGAGATTATCTGATTGTTTCTTCATTCCATTCTTTTTGTTTTTCTTATAAATTTGAGGTTAAGGATTTTGGCTTAACAGTTATATTTAGGCTAAACCCTTTTGGCAAGAATATTTCATAGATGATGCTCTCATGTCATCTGTCCCATCTGTTACATTGTTAATTTGATTAAGGTGATGGTTGTCAGAGCCCTTCATTGCAAACGCACTTTCACTTTTAATCAAAGTATTGCTCTATCCCCTCAGAACCTTCCACCTCATAGTTTTCATATTTAATGATGAAACTCGCCTGAAGCAGTTATTTCATCAGAAATTGCTGATGATTTTTTTTCTAATTCAGTTACCCTGGATTCTTTTAAGTGAGACTAACTCTACTTCCAGGGGAAGAACAGGATGGAGTCCTCCTTCAGCTGTGGGCTTGGACACCACTCCCTAGAGAGGCCTTCTCTGACCACCTTGGGCTCCGCCAAGCGTCACTGCTGGTCTCTTTCATGGTGTTTATCACAGCTGATAAGCAGAGTCCATTTGTGCTTCCCCCTGGCTCAGCGGTAGTGAGTCCACCTGCGGGAGACACAGGAGATGCAGGTTCGATCCCCCAGTTGGAAAGATCCCCTGGATGAGGAAATGGCAACCCACTCCAGTATTCTTACCTTAAAAAAAAAATCCCAAGACAGAGGAGCCTGGCCAGCTATAGTCCATAGGGTCACAAAGAGTCGGACATGACTAAGTGACTAAGCACACACACTTGTTTGTAGGGTGAGAGCTTAATCTCACTTGTGTGCTTGATGCCCCAGGGAGCACTGGCTGTGGCTATTTTATTACCATTGTTTATCTAGCATAAAAGAGAGAGAAGTTGCTCAGTCACGTCCGAATCTTTCCAACCCCATGGAGCCCATCAAGCTCCTTCATCCATGGGATTTTCCAGGCAAGAATAATGGAGTGGGTTGCCATTTCCATCAAACCCAGGTCACCTGCATTGCAGAGCCTGGCACATAGTAGATATTGAGCAAATATTAATATATGTTGATTGGATACAGATGGTGTAATAAGAGGACGGAGTTCAAATCCTGGCTTGTCTAGTCTTGATTTCAGCCATTTTATGTCTCTGAGCCTCAGGAGGGTGATCAGCCTGTTGGAGGATCAGATGAAATAATGCAAGAAAAGTGATTCTCTAAAGTGGAGAGGTTTCTGTCTTTCTTTCCTCAGCTATTGAATGTAAGGTCGCCGCGAACAGAAAGATGTCTCCGCTAGCTGATATTAAGAAGCCTTTATTGGGCGAGCGCNTTGGGAGTTGGTAATGTACAGGGAGGCCTGGCATGCTGTGGTTCATTGGGTGGCAAAGAGTCGGACACGACTGAGCGACTGAACTGAACTAAATATCTTTTCATATGCCTATTGGCCATCTGCTTGTCTTCTTTGGGAAAATGTCTATTTAAGTCTTCTGCCCATCTTTTGATTAGGTTGTTTGTTTTTTTGAGAGGGATCTTGAAAATTTTGATCCATGCTTAGGTCCAAGAAAGGGAGGCCAATGAGGCAAAGGGGATTTATTGGAAGGACTCTATGTCACAAGTCTAAGGGCAAAACGGAACCTCGGGAATGTAGTGAAGCCTTGTAGATGACCCAGAATGTTGCCTTTCCTCTGTCTGTCTATCAATTTATCTATCGTCTTCTATCAAATATCTAGATCTATCATCTATCTGTCTGTCTATCATCTGTCTATATCCCCATCTCTCTCTCTCTCTTTGGCATAACTTCACGATTTTTTGCTCACTGCAATCCAGCTTTTTCTGAAGCTTACATGATAGACAATGGCACCTGACACTCCCAACTTGTACACATAACAGATCCATCCACCCAGAGGGCACCCCCAAATCTCAGGGAACAGACTGACTCCCTGCCCCACCCCGGGATCACATGCACCCTTGTAGGGCACACAGAATGACCCCCTGACTAGGTACGTGGGAAACAAGCTGGATCCAGAGGGGAGCGCAGTTCCTGAAAGACCGTTGCAAGTAACAGACAATGAAGCAGAAAAGAGCCAGGGACAGACTAATCTGTAACGTGTGACTCCATGTTAACAGGCTGTAAGTGTATATAGATATGGATGTTTTTGTTATTCAAAGGAAAAATATGAAAAGCTAGATGGCAAATTGTTAACAGTAGAGAAACAAAATAAAAGGAAAATAAACTATTAATTTTGCTTCATCAGTTTATGATTCGAATGGTCACAGTAATCTTATATTACCTGTGTTTCACATTTAATTTTTTTTTTTTTTTAAGGAAAAAGGTGCTGGAAAGACTGCCCAATAGAAATCTACTACATTGACTTTTTCTTTTTTATAATTTAAACTTAATTAAAGTTTGGAGAGAAAAAGAACTAACATTCTTTTTCATAAGCTGAATTGGTTGAACTACATTTCCTTTCTTTTGTCATATTGATCCAACTCTAAAAAATAATTTAGTCAAAGTCTAGGAAGATGCCCAGACATATAAAGCCTCCCAGTCCACATTTAAGGAAAAAAATTACATTGCAACTGGTAAAGCTCAAGTCGCATCAAAACAGCTGATTACATTATAGGTTCAGCCCAGCTCCTCACAGAACGCGTCAGTGCCCGAGAGCAGCTGGAGCCTCTGCTGGTTGTGCTCGCTTCTGTTGCAGACACAGGCGGGTCTGAACGTAGCGTCCAAATCAGTTGCTTCTACTCATAAGAATCTGCTGGGAGGCTTATCTTCAGTGCAGATCCTCTGGCCCTAGTCTGAGATAGTGGTTCTTCTCACAAACTGGAAATTTGTTTCTTAACCAACACCTGGGTGAGCCTGAAGCAGATGGCACTGTGATTTTGTAGACGCCACTGGTGAGGTACATCCCCCAAGGTCCCTGTGAAGTCAGGTGATTATTCCTGTGGTTGAAAATAGGATACTTAGGTCAGCTTCACCTTCTACTGGCTTTATGACCACAGGGGAGTTACAGGCCTTCTTTCAGTCAGGAAACCTGCAACTATAAAAATAACACTTAGTCCACAGCTCATGGTGGGGACTGAACAGGGAAACATAAGCAGGGTGCTTAGCTCAGTATCGAGAACACAGGAGATGCTTAATTAAGAGTTCAGCTCAGTTCAGTCATTCAGTTGTGTCCGACTCTTTGCGACCCCATGAATCGCAGCATGCCGGGCCTCCCTGTCCATCACCAAC
>SJYV01043454.1:144932-166496 GCA_006410875.1 Neotragus pygmaeus | reverse complement strand
TTCTCCAGTCTGACATTACTAGCCAATAAGAAATCTTTAGTGCAGGCCCCTTGGGAACACTCACCTGTGGCCACCGGGAGGCAGCCACTGAAATTTCACCACCCCTCCCAACTGTAAATCTGTTTCTCCTTCATTCTCTTGTTCTTCCCTACTTACGAGCCTCCCAGGTAGTGCTGGTGGTAAAGAACCCTCTTGCCAATTCAGATGTAAGAGACGCGGGTTTGATCCCTGGTTTGGGAAAATCCCATGGAGGAGGGCATGGCAACCCACTACAGTATTGTTGCCTGGAGAATTCCATGGACAGAGGAGCCTGGCGGGCTACAGTCCATGGCCTCACAAAGAGTCGGACACGACTGAAACGACTTAGCACGTGTGCACTCCCTACCTACACATCCTTCTGCCTCCTTCCAGAGATAAAGATGCTAGAAGATACAGTGTTATTGTAAGTAAGTAAGCAAGTAAGTGAAAGTCTCTCAGTAGTATCTGACTCTTATCAACCCCGTGGACTATAGTTAATGGAATTCTACAGGCCAAAATACTGCAGTGGGTAGCCTTTCCCTTCTCCAGGGGATCTTCCCAACCCAGGGAGCGAACCCAGGTCTCCCCCATTGCAGGTGGATTCTTTACCAGCTAAGCTGCAAGGGAAGCCCCAGTTTTATTATATTTTATGCTAAATGGAGGACACATGTTCTAAATAATCATAAAATATTCAAACTGAAAACTTTGAATATCTTTATTCAAAACTTAGTTGCCTCACTGTGGGACAATTTCTTCTTTTTCAAAAATTGTACCAAAGGAGAGTCTCTTTACCCAAAAAGAGAAGTTCGTGGGCTTCCGTTGCCTAATCCCCTTCTTGGGAGACACAGTCGTATCTCCTTATCTGGGCTGTGAAGTTCAAGTCCAGTCATCTGACCAGAACTTCCTTCAGAGTGTCTGAAGGAAAACAGCGTTCCCAAAGTCCAGGCCACTTGTTCTGGAACTGCAGTCATGGTTCCTCCTACTCCAGCTCACGACTTAGAGTTCCAGAGCGTCTTCGGGTTGCAGGGGCTTACCAAGCCTGTGTATTTCCCCTGCACCGGAGCTACCCAGCAGGCTGTGGCTTCTGAGCCACGGAGATACAGGCAGAGATAGAAGCCAGAGCGGGGTGAGGCCGGAAGGCAAGAGGGAAGGGCGGCCGGTCTGGGACAAAAGCTGACTCTCACATCCCTCTGTGGATAGTGACGGCTCCATTAGATTTGGGTTGCNCAGGCAGAGATAGAAGCCAGAGCGGGGTGAGGCCGGAAGGCAAGAGGGAAGGGCGGCCGGTCTGGGACAAAAGCTGACTCTCACATCCCTCTGTGGATAGTGACGGCTCCATTAGATTTGGGTTGCCTACGCCTTGAAGTGCTTTGTAACGTTAACTGTGTGAACCAAACACCTGCAGCACATTTTATTCATTTAAATCCTGACTTCAGGGAATTACGGATGGAGCCTTCTAAACCGTGGCCACTGGGTTCCTGCCGCTGTCGCTCCTCTCCGATGGATGAGGAAACCGAGGGGCGGACAGAGGCTGCGGGACTGGCCGAGGCCGGCTCCACATGCTTGGTAGAGCGCAGCCCCCCCGCATGGGCAGTGCCGGCCCCAGAACTGAACGTCGTTCCTCCTCGGTGCCTTTCCCTGCAGAAAAAAATCAGACGGTGACGCTGACAATAGTAATTAGCTTTTCACTGACTTCAGTGCTAAGCCTCCTTCAAGTCGCTTTGCCCGTTTATCTTTTATTGTTTAAAATTAGATTCTGGCCTTTAGGCAAGAGTGTCTTTTTTCTGAGCCTTATAATTTCTTTCCTTCCAGGGGCTTTATCGGGTGGCCGTCAACAGAGCCTCTGTTTACTGTCTAGGCAGCCGCGGCGATGTTTCTGTTCTCACAGGCCTGCCGTCCTGCCCCGTGTTACTGCAGCGCAGGCACAAACTCACAAAGCTGCTGAGTCCTTACTGCTTCCCCAGCTGCAGAGAGTCCGGCGGAGGAAGAAACGGCAGGCCGGGGCTGGTGTGCCGTTATGGTGATGGGAGTGCCGCTGTCCAGACAGGATAAAGACATCCGCAGTGTAACTACTGAAAAGAAACAGAGTGTGTACCTACTTGCGCGCGAATCCAAAAATTCAGCCCCAAACTGAGTCCCGTGTTTGTAATGATATAAACAAACATCCATAGTAGAGGGGAAGGGTGAGGGGGAAGGGAAGGTTAGGCAGTTGGGGGTGGACATGTACACTCTGCTATATTTAAAAGGGATAACCAACAAGGACATGCTGGAACTCTGCTCAATATTCTATAACAACCTAGTGGGGAAAAGAATTAGAAAAAGAATAGATACATGTGTGTAAATAACTGAATCACTTTGCTATGCCCCTGAAACTAACACAACATTATTAATTGGCTGTACTCCAATACAAAGTTAATTCATTAATTAAATGTGCTCAGGGAACAAGTTTCTCTATTTCTCCCCTCCCCCGAAAAAAAACATAGCATTCTCTCATACGCCACAGTAGTTTTTTTTTTTTTTTTTTGAATGATGGCAAGAAGATAAGACTTCATTCAAAATAGCATTTAGGAATAAAGAAATATGCAAGGCCTATATGAAGACAACTATAACAATATACCAAAGGACATAGATTTTAAAAATAGAGAGACGTACCTTGTTTTTGAATTAGAAGACTGTATTGAAAAGGTGTTAATACATCCATAAAGTAATTCCAATAATATCCCAGTTTAGGGGAAAGGTTGGCTTAAAGTTAAAGAAGTAGACTCTGAAGCTGATCTGGAAGAATAAATAGTGAAATCAGCCAAGAAACTTCTGGAAAAGTTTGACAAAGGTGATTTTTAACCTTTTTTTGTTGCCTACAAGTTCTTTGTTCAAACAAAATGCTACTTCCCTATTCAGACACTGCCTCCTGAATAAAGTGCCAGTTCCTTAAGCTGTTATATAACAAGAGCGTTCTAACAATGTCTGAGGATATTCTGAACAGCAATACAATTCTCTCCCTTAAATAGAGCAGCTCTTTTGGTGACTATGTTTCCTTCCAGTCTTTGTCCATGTTTTCGCAGAGCCCTCCCTATTCATAAGACATCAAGAACGCCGAAAGCTTGGCTTTGGGGGAATAGTAAAGCCAAAATTCTGGACTTGGAAGGGGGAGGCTCCAGAAACAGGGCAGAGCACCAGGCGCTCAGAAATGCTGACCAAAGCCTCAGCCTGAGGCCGCCAATTGAGTGACACGGGGCTCTACCTGCAGCTCCTCTCAGCCCACGTGTAAACTGTAAGCTGCAGAGTCCCTCACCTGCAGGAAGAATGACCCGTGTACTTCAAGGTGACAGCCAGAGTGTGCAGCAGGTACGAGCCTGGGGTCTCCCCACTCACCCGCTGCCTGCCTGCTGGCCGCATCTGCTCTGTGTCACACAGGAAGCCGTGGAGGTCACACCAGTGGCCCGAAACTGCAGCCCCGCCAGCAACAGAGCAAGAATTCTATTCAGCTTTTCTCCCAAACCTCTGCTTTGGAGATTTTTCACTTTGTTTTCTTTGTTATTGTATTGAACTCTTTAGTTGATTTACAATATCTTGTTAGTTTCAGGTATAGAGCACAGTGACTCCGTTGTACATAAATGTGCATATATATATATATTCTGTTCAGATTCTTTTCCATTATAGGTTATTACAAAATATTGAATATAGTTTCCTGTGCTATGCAGTAGGTCCTTGTTGGTTATCTATTTTATCTATAATAATATGTATCTTTTAGCCCCAGTCTCCTCATTTACGTCTCCTCCCCACCTTTCCCCTTTGCTTCCCATAAGTTTATTTTCTGTGTCTGTGAGTTATTTCTGTTTTGTAAATAAGTTCATTTGTATAGTTTGTCACTCAGTCATGCTTGACTCTTTACAACACCATGGTCTGTAGCCCCTCAGGCTCCTCTGCCCATGGGATTCTCCAGGCAAGAACACTGGGGTGGGTGACCATTCCCTTCTCCAGGGGATCTTCCAGACCCAGGGACTGAACCTGGGTCTCCCACCTTGCAGACAGATTCCTAACCATCTAAGCCACCAGGGAATCCCAGATAGTTTATTTTAGATTCCACATATATTATGTCTCATTGTATGATATTTGTCTTTCTCTGCTGGCTTACTTCACTAAGGAGGCTTTGGAGGTGTGAGGGCCCCTGTGCTGTGTGGACTCTGCCGGCCGCCTGTGGGCCCCTACCCCGACCCTGGCTGTGTTCTCCATCACGCCCCTGTTTTGGATCAGGCCTCCTTAGAGGGTCCAGGAAACCAAACTCAGTTCTTTGACCTTCTCACTTCCTGTGTTCTTCCTTCCAGCCCACCTCCACCGTTACCCCTTTGCCCTTGGCCTGACTGCACCACCTCTGAAAGCTCCGTCTCTCTCTTCCCAGCCTGTGGCCCCCGCTTCCTACCTTTCAGCGTCAGTTCTGACTTTCTTGCTGCTCCTGACCGTAACATCCAGCCCCACTTTGGAGTTTTCACTCGAAAAACATGGTGAAACACTTCTGTCGTGACCGTTGGTTCTGTGCATGGTTCGCTTGGATCCGCTGGGGTGTGACTCCTCTGTGTGAGTTAGGAAGTCCTTCTACAGGGTGGGTGCCTTGGATGCAGGCACAAGCTCCCTAGATCAAGGGTTCTCAACAGGTTCTCTCCGCCTGCCAGGGAACATCTGTCCATGTCTGGAGACACCTCTGGTGATTGCAGGCAGGGAGCAGACTGCTGCTAGCACCTCCTGTGTTGCTGTTCAGTTGCTCAGTCACGTCCGACCCTGTAGCCCCGTGGACGGCAGCACGCCAGGCTTCCCTTCCTCGCCCATCTCCCGGAGCTTGCTCAAACTCATGCCCATTGAGTCGGTGATGCCATCCAACCATCTCATCCTCTGCCGTCCCCTCCTCCTGCCCTCAATCTTTCCCAGCATGAGGGTCTTTTCTAATGAGTCAGCTCTTCGCATCAGGTGGCCAAAGTATTGGCGTTTCAGCTTCAACATCAGTCCTTCCAAAGAATATTCAGGACTGATTTCCTTTAGGATGGATTGGTTGGATCTCCTTACAGCCAAGAGACTCTCAAGAGTCTTCTCCAACACCAGAGTTTAAAAGCATCAATGCTTTGGCATTCAACTTTCTTTATGGTCCAACTCTCACATCCATACATGACCACTGGAAAAACCACAGCTTTGACTAGACGGACCTTTGTCGGCAAAGTGATGTTCCTGCTTTCTAATATGCTGTCTAGGTTAGTCATAGATTTTTTTCCAAGGAGGAAGCGTCTTTTAATTTCATGGCTGCAGTCACCTTCTGCAGTGATTTTGGAGCCCAAGAAAATAAAGTCTGTCACTGTTTCCATTGTTTCCCAATCTATTTGCCATGAAGTGATGGGGCCAGATGCCATGAACTTCCTTTTTTGAATGTTGAGGTTTAAGCCAACTTTTTCACTCTCCTCTTTCACTTTCATCAAGAGGCTCTTCAGTTCCTCTTTCTGCCATAAGGGTGGTGTTATCTGCATATCTGAGGTTATTGATATTTCTCCCGGCAGTCTTGATTCCAGCTGTGCTTCACCCAGCCCAGCATTTCGCATGATGTACTCTGCACAGAAGTCAAATCAGCCGGGTGGCAGTATACAGGCAGGGAAGAGAGTGCTAAGGCGCCTAGTGTGCAGAGGCCAGGAATGCTGCTGGTCATCCTCTGATGCACCCAGTGAAGGATTACTTCACCCAGATGTCAGGAGAGCCGCGGTTATGAAACCCTGCCCTGTATTTGTATTAAAGTTCCCTCTGGTAAGGGAGAGGGGATGGAGGTTCAAGAGGGAGGGGACATATGTATACCTATGTCTGATGCATGTTGATGTTTGACAGAAAACAACAAAATTCTGTAAAACTATTATCCTTCAATTAAAAATAAAATAAATAGATAAAAGTTCCCTCGTAGTCTAATCCCATATTTAATACACATGCCTCAGTGGAATTGAGGATAGGAAGAAGGGACTTCAATGTAATCTGAGTAACTAAAATCAAACCCACAGGTCAGAAGAGGCATTGGGAAATCCTACAGTGGGCTTAGGGAGCCACGCCCTTCCATTACGGACGGCGGGGCGAGGCTGCCCGGCGCGGTGGCGGATGTAAAGGTGCCTGTAATTGACTTGTCGGCTGGCACTCAGAGCTGACGTGGTCAGGGGTGCTATTTGATGTCGAGTTATTCCAGAATTTCCACTCTCGTGCCAAACATGTCTCTCCAGATGGCTGTTCTTCACTCTTCCTTAAACTTCTCTTGAAGTTCGTCTGAAGCCTTCATTTTTCAGAGGTGAGGTTTTTACGTTCTATGTTAAGTCTTCTGGAAAGATAACTGGTTTGTACAAATTGGTGATAAAGGAGGGGCCCCTAATCTTGTACCTTTCTGGAGGCTAATAGTTGATGGTTTTCCTTTGCACTGTATTTCAGGGGCTAAAACGCAGAAGGGAAAACCCTTATTTTAGGCTGTGGACATGTGTTTTTAGTGTTTCCCAGGTAGTGCAGGGTAAAGAATCCAGGAGACACAAGACATGTGGGTTCGATCCCTGGGAGGGAAGATGCCCTGGAGGAGGAAATGGCAACCCCCTCCAGGATTCTTGCGTGGAGAATCCCATGGACAGAGGAGCCTGGTGGGCTACAGTCCACGGGGCACAAAGAGCTGGACCCGACTGAGCACGCACACAGTGTTACAGGCTTTGTTTCCCTTTAGAAACATGTATTGTCTTAGGAAGATTATTTTAGGGATCCTGTTTTAGATACTTCTCTACCGTAGGTGAGCAGGTTGCTTACTTCTGATGTTTCTGTTTGTCCTAAAGTCGGGTCGTCTTCAAGTCAAGGTGTTTAGCAGGAATGTCTGATTTTAAACCTTTGAATTCATCCTACGTGCCCTCAAATTTCCCTATTTGCTGTGGGTACTGTTTAAATTTAGATTATAAACTCCTGTGTTTCCCATACTTCCTTTCTATGCATGACATTTGTCAATAGTATTTGTAGCCTGACTGATTTCTGGATTTTTCAGTGAGCAGGGTAAATGTTTGTTTCATGGTTCTGACTGTTAGGCACTTTTTCTCTCTCCTACATGTTTAACTCATAGGCAAGATGACTGAGGCCAGAGCCAAATAAATCAGTGAGTATCTAGAAGAAATATTGCTTTTATTTTTAATCATTTTATTTTCCTAAAAATATATTGAAACATTTCCTTTTTTTCTTACCAGAAAGTGTTCTGTTAGCTAGTAAATGCAGTTGTTGAAATTAAAGCATATTTTTTCTGTCTATTCTAATCAAAAGTATTTTAAATGTACTTACCCAAGTGTAGAGATTTTTTTTTTTTCTTTGAATTAGGGTTGACTTAGAGGGGCTTTTCAGCCTTTCCCTATATTATGGAGAAATATGTAATGGATTTCAGTTGTTTTGTCCTCAATATTTTTAGAAAATAATTGGCTGATACTTGCAGTGTGTTGTGTTCATGAAAAACAGAATTGGTTTTGCTAAGAGATGCTTTATTACAGGCGTTTGTGGCCGTTTCCTTGGCCACAATACATGAGGGGTGTTCCCGTGATCACTCTTGTGTTCGTCTTAAGGATCAACCGTTCTGAAGAATGGACTGAAAAAACTGATACATTTCCCCCCAAGACTGCAATGGATTTATTCCCCAGCACTCTTGGGGATGAACTTAATCCCAGAGTGAAATAAGCTAGAAATTACTTTACATGTGGGCAGCGTTTACCCTGCGCCAGCATTACTGGGCTGTCTGGAGCCCCGTGGAAGGGCTCCGGGCTCAGGTCCTGAGACCAGCGTCGCCCAGGCTGAGCCAGAAGCAGCTCTCCTGCACGTCCCGCAATTTCTGCCCCACCTGCCCTTCTCCTCCCCCAGCTCTGTGTCCAGNTTCTGGATTTTTCAGTGAGCAGGGTAAATGTTTGTTTCATGGTTCTGACTGTTAGGCACTTTTTCTCTCTCCTACATGTTTAACTCATAGGCAAGATGACTGAGGCCAGAGCCAAATAAATCAGTGAGTATCTAGAAGAAATATTGCTTTTATTTTTAATCATTTTATTTTCCTAAAAATATATTGAAACATTTCCTTTTTTTCTTACCAGAAAGTGTTCTGTTAGCTAGTAAATGCAGTTGTTGAAATTAAAGCATATTTTTTCTGTCTATTCTAATCAAAAGTATTTTAAATGTACTTACCCAAGTGTAGAGATTTTTTTTTTTTCTTTGAATTAGGGTTGACTTAGAGGGGCTTTTCAGCCTTTCCCTATATTATGGAGAAATATGTAATGGATTTCAGTTGTTTTGTCCTCAATATTTTTAGAAAATAATTGGCTGATACTTGCAGTGTGTTGTGTTCATGAAAAACAGAATTGGTTTTGCTAAGAGATGCTTTATTACAGGCGTTTGTGGCCGTTTCCTTGGCCACAATACATGAGGGGTGTTCCCGTGATCACTCTTGTGTTCGTCTTAAGGATCAACCGTTCTGAAGAATGGACTGAAAAAACTGATACATTTCCCCCCAAGACTGCAATGGATTTATTCCCCAGCACTCTTGGGGATGAACTTAATCCCAGAGTGAAATAAGCTAGAAATTACTTTACATGTGGGCAGCGTTTACCCTGCGCCAGCATTACTGGGCTGTCTGGAGCCCCGTGGAAGGGCTCCGGGCTCAGGTCCTGAGACCAGCGTCGCCCAGGCTGAGCCAGAAGCAGCTCTCCTGCACGTCCCGCAATTTCTGCCCCACCTGCCCTTCTCCTCCCCCAGCTCTGTGTCCAGTCTGCACCAGGCCTGTGTTTCTCGTGGTCTGTCCTCTCCTGGACGCTGTGGTTTTCTCATCCCCGTCTTAGCTCGGAATCAGGCCGAATGCTGAAAGTCCAGAGAAGCCCCCCAGCCCACCCCCACCGCTCCTCAGTCAGCCCTCTTGCCCACGCCCCCTCTGTTTTTCCTCCCTCTCCTTTTGACTCTCCCACTTTTCAGTTTCCAAACTGGCTCAAGCCTCTCCCATCCTTCAAAACAGACGGGCAAGTGAACACCTCTCTCCCCACCCAGACCCTCTTCTTGCTTCTGTCTTCCTCCCGGGCTGTCATGTGTCCTGTACTGTTTGAGCAGAAACCACCGAGAATGCTGGAATGTAGAATTTCAACAAGAGATACAATAGCCAGTGTTTATCGGGTTGCAAATTAAAGGCTTTCCGGACCCTGTTGTCATCACTACATCTGCCTTGCTTAACACCGGTATTCACACCAGCCTTCTGAATAGTGGCTTCCAGAAGGCACCTCTGTTACCATTTCTCTGCCTACCCATCGTCTGTGCTGACTTGTTCTTGTATGATGACGATGATCTGGCTATTCTGGGTCTAAGTCGCAGCTGCAAGGCTGTCAATCTTAGTCGCAGCTGCAAGGCTGTCAATCTTAGTTGCAGCTTGCAGGATCTAGGTCCCTGACCAGGGATCAGACCTGGGCTCCCACATCGGCGGTGTGGGGTCCTACCCCCTGGACCACCGGGGAAGTCCCTGAGTTGGCTTGTCCCTGTCACTCCTCTTATTCATGAAATGTAGGGATCCCCAGATTCCTTCCTTCAGACTAGTTTCTGTTATATGCATGCTACCATTTTTCTCATCACCTTAAACCAGTTCATACTTCTGTTGCCAAAGCACCTGTTGGACACCTCCAATAAGGCTTTCTGCCCCCGCTTCTAGTTCAATCCAACCAAAACTCGAACTCATCACCTTGCTTAGAAAATCCAAAGGGATTTTAACCATGTATATTACATGAAAATGAAGTGTGGTGAATTGCTGGGTGCTAGGTAGCTATGCAGAAAAAAACATTCCTAAAGTCATCCCACTTTTAGAAGACAGTTTCTATTCTCCATTGCTACAAAAATATAAAATACACAAGATCAATAAGAGTTGATGAGAAGCTATCGACCTCCCTTGTTTTCCTGGGAGAATCACCCGTGCATCCGTCGTTTATGAATGCCTTCTGTTTCCCGAGGTGGGCACGTGCGCCCATCCCTGAAGAGCCCACTCAGTCCCGGGGGACAATGAGGACCACACAGGGAGCCGTGAGGCTGAAGGATGTGGTCGTAGGACACCCAGCCCAGGGTGGGTGCGCAGTAAGCAGGAGCTGTTTGTGTGCTAGCAATGAGCTCCCTCACTTTCCAGTCACTTGCCCCCAATATTTGTATCCACTGGAGGCTGTCAGGATCTTGGCTCGAGGGCCAAGTCCACTGTGGCCTGAGCTGGGCCCGCTGACTGGGAGGTGAGTGGCAGGCAGGGTCTGACGCCCTCACCTGACGCTCCTACCAGTGCCCTGGTCTTACCAGAAGAGCCGGGTACACCCTTGACCTTGATCTGGCTACGTTACTTTGTCGGTACCCGCGGGAGATGGGGCTACTGGTCTAGACTGAGCCCAGGGAGGCGGCCTATCTGCTGACTGTCTGTCCCAGTGAGCATCCCTGGCTGGCTCGGGCACGGAGCACCTCTGTGTCAGACAGTGTACTGGACCCTAAGGGCTTGGACTTGGGTTAAAAGCCGGGCTCCGCTTCCAACGTTCATCTGTGTAGACACGTGATACCACCTTTGTGGGCCTCAGCGTGTGTACAGGCAGACCTCTTTTCATTGTGCTTCACTTTACTGCACTTCACAGATACTGTGGGGTTTTTTGTTTGTTTGTTTGTTTAACAAATAGAAGGTTTGTGGCAACCCTGTATTTAAGAAATATGTTTCATTAGGTTATCACTGCCATACATAATAATTCCTCTGATGGACTTGGGCAAACTAAATTAAAAGCCTTCTAAAAGGTATTCACCATGCTTCATGCCACTAAGAACATTTATAATTCATTAGAAGAGCTCAGAATATCAGCACTCACAGAAGTCTGGAAGAAGTTAATTCCAGCCGTCATGGCTGACTTTGAGAGCTCAGTGGAGGAAGTAACGTCAGATGCGGTGGAAACAGCAGGAGAACTAAAGTTAGACACGGAGCCTGAAGGGGAGCCTGAGTTGCCGCAACCTCACGACTCAGTGACCTTCACTGACTCATCGGACATGAGTTTGAGCAAACTTTGGGAGATGGTGAAGGACAGGGAAGCTCGGCGTGCTGTTGTCCATGGGGTTGCAAAGTCAGACACGACTTAGCAACTGAACAGCAAAACATGACAGAACTTCTGACTGAGAGTTTGCTTCTTGTGGACAAGCAATGCTAATGGTTTCGTGAGATGTAATCTACTCCTGTTGAAATGTCAACAAAGGGTTTGGAATATTCCATAAACTTAGTTGATAAAGAGAGCCTGAGAGGAGGGACTCCAATTGCGAAAGAAGTGTGGCTGTGGGCAAAAATGCTATCAAACAGCATTGCATGCGACAGAGAAATCGTTGCGGAAAGGAAGGATCAATCACTGTGGCAAACTTCATTGTCATCTTATTTTAAGAAATTGCCACAGCAGTTCTTAGCTTTCAGCAACCTCAACACAGAGGCAAGACCCTCCGCCAGTGAAAAGGTGACGACTTGCCAAAGGCCCAGATGATGGTTGGGGCTTCCCTATCAACACAGAGGCAAGACCCTCCTCCAGTGAAAAGGTGACGACTTGCCAAAGGCCCAGATGGTGGCTGGGCCTTCCCTAGTGGCTCAGCAGTAAAGAATCTGTCTGCGAAGTGGGAGACTAGGGTCCAACCCCTCTAGGTCAGGAAGATCCCCTGGAGGAGGGCATGGCAGCCCACTCAGGATTCTTGCCTGGAGAATCCCATGGACACAGGGGCCTAACAGGCTACAGTCCATGGCTCACACAGAGTCAGACATGCCTGAGGGACTGTGCACACACACAGATGACGATTGGCATTTCTTTAGCAATGAAGTATTTTTAAATAAATGGCCTCTTGAAGATAAGAGAGGGGAGTGAAAAAGCTGGCTTAAAACTCAACATTCAAAAAACTAAGATCATGGCATCCGGCCCCATCACTTCATGGCAAATAGATGGGGAAACAGTGACAGATTTTATTTTCTTGGGCTCCAAAATCACTGCAAATGGTGACTACAGCCATGAAATTAAAAAACACTTGCTCCTTGGAAGAAAAGCTATGACAAACCTAGACAGCTTATTAAAAAATAGAGACATCACTTTGCTGACAGAGGTCCAAATAGTCAAAATTACGGTTTTTCCAGTAGTCGTGTATGGATTTGAGAGTTGGATCACAAAGAAAGCTGAGCATCGAAGAACTGATGCTCTTGAACTGTGGTGTTGGAGAAGATGCTTGAGAGTCCCCTTGGACCGTAAGGAGATCCAACCAGTCCATCTTAAAGGAAGCCAGTCCTGAACATTCATTGGAAGGACTGACGCTGAAGCTGAAGCTCCAATACTTTGTCCACCTGATGCAAAGAGTTGACTCATTAGAAAAGTCCCTGATGCTGGGAAAGATTGAAGGCAGGAAGAAAAGGGGACAACGGAGGATGAGGAGTTGGATGGCATCACCGATTCAATGGACATGAGTTTGAGCAAGCTCCGGGAGATAGTGAGGGACAGGGAAGCCTGGCGTGCTGCTGTCCGTGGGGTCGCAAAGAGTCAGACATCACTGAGCGACTGAACAACAATGAAAATTTTTAAATTAAGGTACATACATTGTTTTTTAGACATAATGCTCTTGCATGCTTAATAGACTACAGTGTAGTATAAACATCAAAAACTTCATGTGACTCTCTTTATTATGACACTCACTTTATTGCAGTGATCTGGAGCCAAACCCACAGTATTTCTAAGGCGTGCCTGTGTAAAATGCTTTGTAAACCAAAAGCTGTGGTGCAAATCTGGGTAATCGCTTCATGAACCAGCTTTACTATATGGAGTGTTTTTTTATTTTAGTCAAAGGGATTCATGGGAAGTTATAGCATACATGTACGCTCACTGTTTGTAGAAGTAATATGGAAATGTTTATTCTGCTGAAACCAATGACTGGTGATTCATGTTCATGAAAAACAG
The DNA here is from genome assembly GCA_006410875.1 of Neotragus pygmaeus. Lineage (NCBI taxonomy): Eukaryota > Metazoa > Chordata > Mammalia > Artiodactyla > Bovidae > Neotragus > Neotragus pygmaeus. The sequence goes on along the minus strand of SJYV01043454.1, from coordinate 153,504 downwards.
CTGTGATGGCTATGATTTGGAAAAATGGTTTTGTGCGAGTTATCTGAAGAGCAGGACGGCCAAGAACCACCCTACTCTCCCCTGCCGGCCCTTTGCCTTTTCCTGCAAACCTGGAAGCATTTGTCTTGGTTGCAGTAGCTTTCAGAACCAAACCACAGAAGCAGGCGATGCTGGTAAACCTAGCAACAGCCCAACACCATGGAGACCAGTAAACGAGTTAGGGTGTGGCCCCAAAGTGGTTCAGTGTTGTGGCGTTTACTGGTGAGCTATGAAGTCTGATGTTCCCAGAACAAAATTAGATCATTCTACTTACCTTTTTGTTCTTATTAGGTGTCCCTTAAGAAGTTAAGTTCCTGCACGTAATCTTGGATGTTGGAGAACTGTTTTTGAGATCTGGGACATTACACTTTTGGGGGGAGGGCTCCAAGCAGCATAAGCATGGTGGCTTTTAGGAATGCCCGGGACAATCGGAGCTTTCACAAAACCCGAGGCCCCTCTCAGGACAGAGTCCCTGGGTTTAGACAGTGCCTGGGTGCTGGTAGGTGAGTGACTGCCCGCAGCTTGGGAGGAGTGAACGTAGTCAACCTGCTAGAAGTGGGGGTCTTGACCGAAAGAAGGGGAAATGGAGCCTGTGTCACTGACCTCACAGCTCTGTATATAAAGACCCTGGGCCCGCACTGGCGCAGTCAGGATGCATGGCCACCCTCTTCCTGACCCTCCCCGNCACATCTAGATGTGTATAAGAGACAGGTTCTGGGTGGAGACACGCCCCTGAGATTGAGCCAGGACCCTGGTGTGGACAGCGTGGGGGGACCGTGGGGGCGGGGGTGTGGCTCAGTGGTGGCCAGGGTCAAGGGTCAGGGTGGACAAGGTCGAGGGCAAGCAGGGTCCAGCTCCTGTAGCCTCCACACCAACCCTCTAGACCACAGCGGGGAGAGGGCTCTGGTCCCCTCACTCGGGCCACCAGCCTGGAGGCCCCAAGCCCCTCCCCATGTCTCCCCAGGGCCTCTGACCTTGGCCCCCCATGCTCAGCAGGGGCCCCCCCAAGGGTTTCTGCTCTGGGGTCCAGTGGAAGGGAAATGACACCCCCTCCCCTGCAATCGTACTCCTCTTTCTGCTTTTCTGCATGTTTTTAAACTAATTTAAAACCTATTTGATTTTGGTAATTTATATTGTCTTAGAACATTGTCAGTTTCATCAAGAGAATCCCACTCTCTAACTTGTCACTTTTAATCCCGGCGCTCTGACCTGCTCTGGGCCCGCTGGGCCTCTGTGTTCTCTCGTTCTGTTCATTAGCCCATCAGACGTTTGTTTATTTATTTATTTTGAGGCACCAGCTCGTGGATTTACTGAAGAGCTCCCCCATTTTTCTTGTTTCCAATTCATTAATCCGCCTTTATCTGTGCCCCCTCCTGCCTCCCTGGACTTGCTTTATTGTCCTGTTTTCCCTCCTTGTGTCCAATGTTTAGTTCATTTATTTTCAGTCTCTCTTGCTCGGTAATAAAAATATTTAAGGCTGTGAATTCCCCGCCAACTCCTCCTGAGGCCGGCTCCGAGGACGTGCATTCTCTCTCTTTGTACAGCTGTAAAATCATCTGTCACAGTAACTTTTATTTGCTCTCTGACCTAGGAGTTATTTAGGAGAGTAGCTTTGAATTTCCAAATTGCCTGGCTTCTTTTAAAGATCCTTTTAGCGATTTTTAGGTTGACTGCATTAGCTTAAATAATGAGGCCTACAAATGTTTTATTGCTTGGAATATAGTGGGATATGTGTGCATGTGTGTTCATGCATGTGCATGCATATATCTATGCATGCACACACACGTACACCTGCACCTATGTCTGTGTGCACACGTGCACACCCACCCACCCACATGCATGTACTTGTGAGGACCTGTGGGCCCACACATGTGCACACATGCATTTGTGTGCCTGCATACATGTGTGATGTGTGCACACGTGCACACACACATGTGCACACACGCACACACACGCACATGCGTGTCTGTGCACCTACGTGTGCACACGTGTACACACACAGCCACATGTGAGCATCTGTGGACCGATGTGTGTGTGTGTGCAGCATGTGTTTGCCTGTGTATGGCTGTGTCCGTGTGTGATGTGTGTGCATGCACGAGTGTGTATATGCCCCTGGGGGGCTGTGCCCAGGTGCACACACACATGCACACGGGTGGGGAATGTTCTGTGGTTTCCAGCCAGGTGAGGGCTGCCCAGACAGGGCCTCGGGGAGGGGACTCAGGCCTCGCTCCCCTTCAGCTTTGTCCACCTGCTTCTGGGCCTCTGGCCAAGGTCCGGGCGCTGGAGCTGGGCTCCCCGGGGCTCACGGCGACACCCCCCATCTCGTGCCCCTTGGTGGGCCCAGGCGGCCAGGACTGCTTGTTAACAAGCCACGAAGACACCTTGAAGCCCCACTGCTGGGCGGCTTGGGAGAGGCTCGTGGGGGACCCCTGTGCTGGCGCAGAGGGTGGCCCTCATCCTGGTCCTGGCCTGGGTGTGTGCCAGGTCTTCCCCTCAACCCTGAAACCAGGAGTGGAGCTTGGAGTGGACCCAGGGGATTCAGACAGATCAAGTCCAGTTTTACCCCTAGTCTGCTAATTGTAGAAAATCACGTGAATGTTGAGCTTTTGTTTGTCTATCGAGATGATCGTGTGATGTTTCTCCTTTAATCTGGGGGCACGGGGGGGCTCAGACAACAGACACCTGTTCCCCCCAGTCCTGAGGCTGCAAGTCCCAGGCTGGGGTGTGGGCGGGGCGGGTTCCCCCGAGGCCTCTCCCGGGCTGTGTAGACGGCCGTCTCCGCCCTCTGTCCTCACAGGCTCGCCCTCTGTGTGTGTGTCCTGATCCTTCGTTCCTGTGCCTGCAGGACCTCATTTTACGTTAGTCACTTCTTTGAAGACTGTGACTTGGACTTCCCTGATGGCCAGTGGGTCAGAATCCAGTGCAGGGGACGTGGGTTCAATCTCTGGTCCGGGGAGATTCCACTTGTCGGGGAGAAACTAAAGTCCATGCTGAGCCTGTGCCCCAGGAGAGGCCCGCAGACTGCAGGGGAGAGTCGTTCCCGCTCAGCACAACCAGAGAAAGCCCGGCAAAACCAGAAATGATGAATAAATGCATTAATTAATTAAGTTGTAGAAAACAACCCTGGCTCCAGTTTTTTGATTTTGGCAAAGTACGTGCAATATTTACCATGTTAACCAGTTAAAAATGTATTGAGTTACAGCTGACTCGCAATGATTTGTTAGTTTCACACAATGTTGTGTGCAGCCAAGCGAACCTGCTGTGTGTACAGCCCCTCTGTTTTGGACTCTTCCCATGAAGGCCGTCACAGTTAAGCATAGTTGAGTATAGTTCCCTGTGCTATAAGGCAGGTCTCTATGTCTGTTTACGCAGTAGAGACGTGCCGCCTGCCGTGCTCAGTCGTGTCCACATGGACTGTACAGTCTACAGGACTCTCCAGGCCAGAATACTGCAGCGGGTTGCCATGCCCTCCTCCAGGGGATCTTCCCGACCCAGGGATGGAACCCAGGTCTCCCCCATTGCAGACGGGTCTTCACCCCCAGGGAAGCCCACGTGGTAGATATCGTGTGCGTCTGTCAATCCCAGCCTCCCGATTTATCCTGCCCACCCTCCCTCCGGGCAACCAAGCTTTGTTTTGTACGTCCATAAATCTATTTCTGTTTTTTAGTCATTGTTTTTAACATTGTTTGGCCGCACTGGATCTTCGTTGCGGCACGTGTATCTAGTTCCCTGGCCAGGGATTGAACCCGGGACCCTTAGTGCAGAATCCTAGCCGCTGGACCACTGGGGAAGCCTCTCTGTCTCTCTGTCTCACACTTTAGACAGTACGTGCGTTCGCGTTGCTGGGCAGCCACCACCATCGTCCACGCCGAGCGCCTCCATCTTCCCCAGCGGAACTCTGCACCCGCTCCGCTTTCCACTCCCCTCCCCCAGCCTCGCACCCCCTCTATTTTGTGCATTTGACTCTTTAGGGGCCCCAGGTAAGAGGAGCCACACAGTATTTGTTTTTTTGTGGTTTTTTGGTGACTGACTCACGTCCCTGAACTCAGCACGTCCCCAAGTTTCGCCCTGTGGCGGGTGTCTGCATCCGCTTCCTGCCTGCGGCTGCAGCACGCCCCGCTCTGGGCGTGGGCGCTGCTGTGGCCTCCACTTCGTGCCTGCGGAGAGCGTGCCGCTGTGCACACGGGGCACTGACACCCCTTTGAGACCCTGCTTGCAGTCCTCGGGTGTGTGTCCAGAAGGGGAATGACGAGCCCGTGGTGTCGCTCTGCGTAGTTATCGAGGAGCCTCCATGGGGTTTCAGCCGCCGCGCTGCTTACGTTCCCGCCAGCGGTGCACAGGCTCCAGGCTGCCCACGCCCTGGCGGTGCCCGGAGTTGCTGTTGTGTGGGTAGCTAGCCTTCCCCACGGGAGCGGGGCCTGGTGCCTGCGGAGATCGTCTGCTTCCTATTTTGTTGCTGATCTTTAACTTTCCTGCATGATAGTAGGAAACGTATTGGAAGTTTATGGCCTGACGTAGGACCAATTTTTATAGCTATTCTGCCTGTACTTGAATATATATTCTGAAGATGTAGCATTCTATATATGTCTGTAAGATCTAGATTTATTGTACAAATCTTTATGTCTATTGAAATTTTTTGTCTACCTGATGAATCAAGTCTTGATAGCGGATTAGATTCCGTGATGGTGGAAATGTCGGTTTCTCCTTGTAGCTTGGTAGGTGCATCCACGTTAGAATCATGCATTCCCAGGGAATCTTTTCTAAAATGATTTCAGGTATGTATGCATTTTCGGCCGTGCTGGGTCTCTGTTGCTGTGGGCAGGGCTCCTCTCTGGCTGTGGGCGGGGCTCCTCTCTGGCTGGGGGCGGGGGCTCTCCTCTGGCCGTGGCCGAGGGCTTCTCTCTGCCACTGCAGTCGCTTCTGCTGTGAAGCAAGGGCTTGGGGCCCTCAGGCTTCAGGAGCTGCGGCCGCACACTCCGGCGCACGCTCACTGGCTGTGGTGCACGGGTTTAGTTGCTCTGAGGCACGTGGGATCTCACTGAATCAGGGATGGAACCCGTGTCTCCTGCATTGGCAGGCGGATTCTTTACCACTGAGTCACTAGGGAAGCCTCAAAATGAATCTTTTATAGTTACGAATGACCCTCTTCGTCTCTACTGATAATTTTGGTTAAATTTAATTTTTCGTGTTAGTAAAATAGCTACACCACCTCTTTTGCTAGCCACACTCAGCACTTTTGACGGCCTTTGTTCCTCCTGGTAGATCTGAGCTTTCACTGGGCATCATTGGTCTTCAGCCTGAAGATCTCCCTTTGGCATGTCTTGTAATTGTGGGTGTGATGGCTCAGCTTTCATTTATCTGAAAATATCTTCAGTTTGCCTTACTTTTTGAAGGATAGCTTTGTTATACATGGAATTCTGCTTTGTCGCCTTCCTTTCTTATTTTATAAACTTAAAAATATTTAAATTATTTAGTTGTGCTGGGCCTTAGTGGCGGCATGTGGGACCGTGCAGGAAGCTTAGCTGTGGTGTGTGGGGCCTAGTTCCCCAACCGGAGACTGAGCCTGGGCCCCTGGACCACCAGGGCAGGCCCTCCCTCCTCCAAAGAAGCAGCTCCGTTGTCTCCCGGCTCAGCTTCCGGTGGAAGGTCAGGCGTGGCGGCGTCGTCGCAGCACCGTAACACGTCTCTCTCGCTCCTTTTCCGGAAGGCTCCCGAGAGCGCCCCTCCAGCTCTGGCTCTCAGCAGCGGGCTCTGTCTAGGCATGGCTTCTCTTTGTATCTGTCTAGCATGGGTGCTGCTGTTGCAACCAGCTTCTGAGTCTAGTGGGTTGTTAGACTTTTCTGTAGTCTTCTCTCTCCTGTCCTCGGGGCCTCTGGCTCCTTGTACGTTAGATGCTTGATAGTTCGGGTGGTAGACCAAGCCCTCCAAGCCCCCGTCCCTGCGGTCAGGTCCCTTGGGCCAGCCCAGCACCCACCCTGGGTGTCCTCGACAGGCTCGTCTCTCTGCAGACTTCAGTTCTCCCAGCATCCCCAGCTTGAATGGTGACTAGTTGTCTTGTTGTCAGGATCTGAGGGCTTCACCATCCTCAGCCATCTGACCAGAAGGGGATGTCAGCGCGGGTGTATTTTTCCATCCTTTTGTGTTAAATCTTTTGGTGACCTTGTTTGGTAGGTCTTTGGTGAACAGGCCAGAGTGGTTTTCTTAGTCCTGCCCCCAGCTTGACCTGGAGAATGTGTTTTTGCTTTTTCACTTACTGTTGATCTTCGGTCACCGGGTCCTGCGCCCTCTGCCTTCCTCTCCTAGGTGTGACCCCGGGGCTCCTGTTTCTGCTCTGCAAGCGGGCACCCCACTGCCAGAACAGCATCTTTGTCTTGCAGAGTCTGAGGGTCGCCCGGGTCTTTGCCTCCCCCCACAGCACCAGGGCCTGGGTCAGCTTAGCTCTGGCCCTGCCCTCCTGGTTTTCTGCCCTCTTCTTGGGCGCGGGCAGGCTTCTTTTACCCACAGGATGTTGACAGGTCTGCCATGTGCTGCCAGGGTCCCCGCATACAACCCCTGAGGGCTCCCCCTCGCCCCCCAGGAAGCTCACGGGCGGCAGGCCTGCCGTGGCTGCCCAGCCTCCTGCAGCAGCCCTGCTCCCCGCGAGCCCAGGCGGTGGGAGCCGTGGGGCATCTCAGAGGCCGCCCTCTGCCCAGCGAGCGCCTCTTCAGCTCAGGCACCGTTCTCTGGCTCCCCTGTGTGCCCCGTGCTGGGGTCCCTCCCCAGGGAGCTCCCCGTTCCTCTGGGAACTCGCTCCGGAAACAAGAAACTGTGGTGAGAGATGACAAATGAGGCCCACGGCACTGCGCCGACTGTAGCAGGGAGAGTGTTTGTGGTGCCCGGGCTGAATGCAGGCAAGACCCAGGGCACATGCGCCCCTGGGAGGCGGGGTGATGGAGACCCTGGCTGAGGCAGTGCCGGGGGCGGGGTCACGTCACAGCCCCTGCACATCCAGGAGCTCCCTGAGGAGAGGCTGCGGGGAGCCTGGACGAGCGGTGGGCACAGGTGGGCAGGTACAGCTGAGGGGCCGAGGCCGGGTGGTCTTACTACTCTGATATTATTATCCTAAAAATCTTACACAATTTATTGGAGACATCTTTTTATTCTTAGCATATGGGATTTATTGATTTGGGTGTTAATCGCATACATTACTATACATTCAAGCTATCTAATTGTCTTTTTAAAGCTTGTTTTTGAGATGAGATGCATGTTACATGATATTAACCATTTCAAAGCGACAGTCAGTACACGGCGGGGTTGTGTGGCTACCGCCTCCAACCAGTTCCCAGACATTCTGCCCTGTGGCCCCAGAGAAGCCCCCGTCCTTGGCCATCACCACTCCAGCCTGCTCTGGTTCTCTGGTTTGCCCCTTCTGGACTTTTCAGGGGAGTGGACTCTTACAGCGGGGGCGTCCCAGGGAGAGAGAGAGAGACCCCCGGGAGGCGGGGGGACGAGTTCTGGGCCGGGTGTCCCCACATGGACAAAACTCACTCTCCTGATAGGACAGGGGCCAGGGCCCAGGGAAGCAGCTGCATGTGCCCCTCGGCCCCCGCTCCCTCTGTCTGGGCCTCCGGGGCGCACGTCCAGGATGCCCGTTGGTTCCATGAGGCCCCTGGTCACTCATCCTGCGGCTGGGTTTTCCTGCAGCGGCCTATGGCTCCACCTGCGCTGCCCCTAACAGCCACTGGGTGGCAGCAAAGATCGCCCCGGCAGTGGCCGAGACCTTGGCCGGCCTGGTAGCCGCTGGGCAGGCCTGCTGGGGTCTGGAGCCCGGGCGTGGGTGGGTGTGGGCAGACCCTGGGGTCCAAGTGTGGCAGCGATGGTGTCCCCCATCAGGCCCACCCTGTTCAGTGCCCTCTGGGCTTCTGGGCCTCTTCCTCCTTCCTAAAGAGGGTTGGGTCTAGGGAGGGCATCAGAGGCACTCCCTAGAGGGCTGGGCACCCTGGGGGTGTAGACAGGATGGGATGCCCAACCCCAAGGAGGCCCAGCTGTCCAGGGGTTTGTCAGGGGAGCAGGAGCCCCGGGTGGGGCAGGGCAGGCTGAGTCGTGGGTGTGGCCCATGATTGTGGGTGTGGCCAGGTGGGCTGTGGGTGTGTCGGCTGGGCTTACTGAATCCAGCCCTGGTCCCTGGACAGTACATTTCACAGATGAGACTCCGACTCCAGAGTGAGGGGCTTGCCTAAGGCCATGGGACTCACGCAGCCCTAACACTCAGGGGTCACTGCATGCTGAGTGGGCCCCCAGAAGGGCCGGGGAAATTGAGGTTCAAGACCCAGGCTTCCACCAAACTGCTGCTTGAGCTTGGGAGAAGCCGCTCTGCCGCGTGGAGATCCCCGGAGCAGCTGCTCCCCGGGCCAGCGCTGGGGGTGAGGGCCCGGGGCCGCTTCGCCTGGCTGCCCCCCGTGCCCCCTCTGCCTGGCCCCCCTCCCCAGCGCCAGCCTCCGGGGCCCTGCCCAGCCCCTAGCTCAGCCTGGACACTGGCCCTGTCTGGTCAGTG
>SJYV01043454.1:134145-144832 GCA_006410875.1 Neotragus pygmaeus | reverse complement strand
TTTTTTTTTTTTTTCAGATCCTGCAGTCTAAACTGCCACTTACATTGAGCACAGGAAATCGCGTTATTTATAGCGGCTCAAGTGTTTTCAGACAAAGTTGATCCGAGTATTACCTGATTAAGAGTGAGGTTCTTATCTGGTTTCTACAGAATTACAAGGTGGCATGTTGGTGTGATATGTATGCTCCTCAAAAGACAATGTTCAGGAGGAAATTCTTATCCTTGAAAAATAAGGCTGTGTGACTCAGCAAAGGAAATGTTTATGACCGGTTTGTTACTCATATGCCAGTGTTTCCAGAATATCTGATCATACTTAAAAGTTTTGACCTCGGAGCCCCATTGGCCACAGGGCTTGGGTTATAACCTGTTACAGCAGGAAGGCTGCTATATCTCACTGTATGTGAGACATGGGTCAGAGAGAGGAATTTTTGTTACTTCACTGCTTTTATACCCCAATTTTAGCGCACGCGCACTTGTGTGTGTGTGTTTTAAAGCAGGTTATTTCTATATTTTCATGGATTGAATTTATCAGAACTTTTACTGTTCAGACTATCTAGAAAAAGTAAATGAACTTCTAATTTAAACAAAACACTGTTTTGACTCCATCCAAGATTCAGTGATTCAGAATTCCTGTGCGTTTGATGGTGGACCACTACTTAAATCCCCTTTCTGAGACTGATGTTTTTGTGTAGGGGAGGGCAGGAGTTTCTAGTGGTTTTCTCCTTCATGCTCTAAGTTGACAACTTGAAAACCTGTGTAAATACTTTGGTCTGGACTCTGAAGGAGAGCTACTTTGTAGTTTAAATTACTGTAAAGATTTACTTTTCCTTTTAACTAAAATGTTTCATTTATGTGTTTGTGTCCTAGAGCTTATCAGAGCAACATCCTTTCTGATCCTCAGGTCTGTTTTATCTCTGGTGGGTGGGCGTGGAATCCTCGCTGGGGGAGAGGAGCAGGAGTGGGCTTTTGCTGTGGGTGGGCTGTCTCCCCAGCACACTTGCTCCTGGCGGGTGCTTCGGCATGCTCGTCTTCTCCATTGTCTTCTAACTTCCTCAGCTGAGTTCACACTGCGGGGACAGAGGCACTGTGTAGGTAGACACAGTTGGTAGCATTTCCCAAACCCCCGCTGCGTCAGCGCTCTCCAGTGTTTCCTGGAGAAGTCTTCCCTTGCCCTGGCGTATCTCAGAGGCGGTTTGGTTATCTCCACTTACACATAAAGAGAAGATGGGCTCAGAAGGTTCAGGGGACTTTCCCAAGACTGCACAGCCACAGGCCGCGGGGCCCGTGGGGCCCCAGGCAGGATGGTTCAGAGCTGGAGATGGTCACTGCCACCCCCGTCCAGCCTGCTCGGGCAAGGTCTGGAGAGGCAGCGGGAGAGCATCCTTGCTGTTGTCAGCCTGTCTCCTGAGCCCTGGGCCCTCACAGCCCCAGGCTCAGGCCGAAGGAGGTCTTTCTGCTAAGGCAGCCTCTTAGGACACACGTCCTTGCAACTGAGGTCTTGATTTGATTAACATTTCCTTTCTATTTCTGGTAGTTTTTCAGACAAAAGAACACTCAATGGGTTATTTTTTCTAAATAAGGACATGAATAGAAACCACATAGCTGCCAGCATTTTTATTTTTCTGTAGTTCATACCGTACCCACGTTTTAGCTGTCACTTGGGTCAACCCGCAGTGAAAACTGTTGGGTACCAGCCTCATTCCCATGTGTTGTAAAGCTCCTCCCCACCATCCAAACAGACGAGCCTACAGAGGATGTTTGAGGGCGCCTGACCCTTTCCTGGCTGGTTCCAGGAGGATCACTCGGGCAGAGGAAAGGGTGTCAGTAGCTGTGTGCTGCCTGCGTGGGAAAGCATGGGGCTACTGGAGCGTCAAGTCTTTTTTTTTGAGAAGCAACAATGTCAGTGTTTTGTGTCATCTTAAAGGTGTGGGAGGTGGGGCGGCTTCCCAGATGGCTCATTGGTAAAGAATCCACCTGCAGCGCAGGAGACAACACAGGTTCGATCCCTGGGTCGGGAAGATCTCCCGGAGAAGGATGTGGCAACCCACTCCAGTATTCTTGCCTGGAGAATCCCATGGACAGAGGAGCCTGGGCTGGAGTCCATGCAGGTCACAGAGAGTCAAATACAGCTTAGTGACTGAACAGCAAGGAAAGTATGTGGTTTACAAGGAAGAACCTGAGCAGAGTAGGTGAGGCAAAGGGCACGGAGCCCAGATGCATTGCCCGGAGGGAACCTGTCGTGGGCAGCGCTCAGGTGAGGCCAGGCTGCTCTCACCTGTCGCTTGTCAGTCACACATGAGGTTATTTGCGGCCATTGCTTGCTTGTCGCTCCAGTATGCTGAGACCATTGAAGGAAGTATGAACATCTCAGAAAAACACTTAACATGTATTAACAGCAAGAGGAGAGCTTTTTGCATGGAAAATACTGTGCACTGTTTTTTTAGTTTTTATTTGTTTGGTTTCAGTGCTGGCTGTGCTGGGCCTTCATCGCTGCACACAGGCTTTCTCTGCAGCGAGCGGGGATGCTCTTTGTTGTGGGCACAGGCTTCTCATCACGGTGGCTTCTCTTGGTGCAGAGCACAGGCTCCAGCGCGGGCTCCGCACGTGCCTCAGTCGTGCGGCCTGTGGGCTCAGTGGGCGCAGTTTTCAGACTCTGGAACACAGGCTCGGTGGTTGCGGCACAGGGCTTACTTGCTCCGTGGCATTTGGGATCTTCCTAGACCAAGGATCGAACCCGTGTCTCTGCACTGGCAGGCAGATTCCTTGCCACTGAGCCACCAGGGAAGCCCCAAGTATGCCCTCTTTTCATTCATCGGCTTGAGTGCGGGTCACTGCTAAGCTGAAGATTGTTTTGCGAAGTTTGAACAGGTAATTGCTATTAGTCTGCTCTCCGATAAGTAACATGAATGCTTTTGTTCGTGATTAAAATGTTTGTTCTTTTGGTGTGTTTCTCTGAGAAGAAAAGTGAGGAGATTTCCAGTAACAAAATGGGGAAAGAGAACTCTGTGGACAGTCTCAGTGTAACAGATAATTCACCCCTTTGGAGACCAAACATTTCAGGGGCAAAACAAGCTCCCAGAGATCATGTCACCGGGTTTCCCAAGTGACATAACTTGCCCAAGTTCACATAATGGGCGAGCGGCAGAGCCAGCACTCACAGCTTGATCTTGAGACCCCTCTCAGGACCGTCTCAGTCTTTGGAAACCCCGGACCCTGCTGAGAACACCATCACCTGGAGAGGTGGTTTCTACGCCTGGTCCCCTGAGACCAGAGGATGTGGCGCCAGGACTTGACCTCTGGGCACAGACATGGGTGGCCTTGTGAGGTCAAGGCTTCTTTGAAGGCTGCTGTTTTCTCATAAAATTCCATGATCATTTTATCGTCCATAACTCATCTGATTTGATTTTGACGGAAACGTAGTGTTTTAAATAACCGGTTAAACTTTAGCCTGGTTAGTCCTTAACTGTGTCCTCCATATCATCGAGTAAAATTGGTAACGTTTATTTTGTGGCTTCAGCACTGGCCTCCAGACCTGTGCCCTGAACCTGTGGTCAGACTGTTTCAACACGTGTGGACATGCAATAGAGGGGTTCAGCACCCCCATTGCACCCCAGAGTTTTAAAAAAGTGGTTCCCAGTCATGTCGGACCCAATGTCTCTTTTTATAACAAGTTTTTAATATCCCTGTTACTAAACCGGAAATGAAATTCCTAGGTGGTAAAAGCTAGCTTCACAGATAATTTCAAGTCAATATAATGTTTGAGCTGTAACATTAAAAAGAAATCAAATGAAAGTAAAGTGCAGGAACAGAATGTGAATATTGTGACCAACTCTTGGGAAGGTTCTGAACAAAGCCATGTATAATCTTTCCTGATTTCCGTGCAGATTGCATTCCTGGAATAGTCAATGTATGTTGAAACTACTCATAACATTTGGAATTTATATGTGAGTCGAAATCAGTTTGTAGATCTGAAAGTTATGAATGTGGTTTTTGGATCTGCTTGAGTAGCCAGTAGGAAAGTTCCTTATTGTACAGGCCTGCGCGAGGACAAGATGGTTGGCATGCCATGCCCTGCCCCCAAATGCCATCAGTCTCTGCTCCAGTCACTGTGACTTCCCAACACCTGCCCCCTCCCCCCGGCATTTCGTAAATGCCCTCTGAGAGCTGGCACATGCTCCCTGACAGCGTCATCCCAAAGTGCCTTCTCCTCCCTGGTGATCATAATTAGAATCATGGCTGGAAAGAGCAGCCCCCTCGTGGAGGGACTTACCATGATTGAGGGGGTTGGAAAGATGAAATTTCGGGGCTGGAGTACAATGCCCTTGGCAGCCGAGGGGCTTGGGGAGAGAAGTGGATACACATACAGAGACCCGGATGGCCACTGGTTCTGGGCTGCCAGCCGGAATGTTCCCTCTCCTGCTCCTGCCTGTGCGGGAGAACACGTGGCCCCGTCTACTTGGCTACTTTGAATAGCACACTGTCTTTAGAATCGACTGCATATGAGGAATTGGGGGTCTATGCAGAAAACAAAAGTTGGTGGCTGTTCTCAGTTCCTGTAGCCAAGTCAACTCAGCAAAATAATAAGGGTCAGAGAGTACATAAATAAAAGAGAGATTAAAAAATCAGAAAAGATCAATGAAACCAAGAGCTGGTATTTTGAAAGGATGAGCAAAATCAGCAAATCTCTAGGCAGGCTACCCAAGGAAGAAAAGGGAGAGGACCCAAATCAAAGGAGAAATGAACGAGCGGAAATAACAACTGAGACCCCAGAAATACAAAGAATCATAGAGAATACTATGGACAGTCATATGCCAAAAACTTGGACAACCTAGGAGAGATGGGCAAGTTTCTAGAAACACAGCCTGCCAAAACTCAGTCAGGATGAAACAACTAATTTGAGCAGACTGATCACTAGAAGTTAAATAGAATCTGAAATTTAGGGAGGAAAAAAAAAGTCCCTGCAAACAGAAGTCTGGGACTAGACAACTTCACTTGGGAATTCTAACAAACATACAAGGAAGAACTCATATATATCCTTCTTAAACTATTCCAAAAACTGAAGAAGAGGGCACACTCCCAGACTCATTCTGTGAAGTCACCGACACCCTGATGCCAAAACCAGACACAGACAGGACAAAAAAATGAAAGTTACAGGCCAGTATCGCTCATGAGCCTAGATGCAAAATATTAGCAAACCACATACAACAGTACATTAAAAGGGTCATACACCCAACCCAGTGGGATTCATTCCAGGGTCACAAGGATGGTTCCACATCAGCAAATCGATCACTGTGATATACCACATCAACAAAAGCAAAGATGGAAACCACATGATCACTCCAGTAGACGTGGAAAAAGCATTTGACAAAATTCAACCTTCATTTATGGTAAAAACTCTCACCAGAATGGTTATAGAGGGAAAATACCTCAACGTAATAAAAGCCATTTATGATAAACCCACAGTCAACATAATACTCAATGGTAAAAAGCTGAAAGCCTTCCTGCTAAATTCAGGAGTAAGACACAGTTGCCCGCTCTCATTACTTCTATTCAACATAATATTAGAAGTCCTAGTCGTAGCAATCAGAAAAGGAAAAGAAATACAGAACTTACCTGGTGGTTCAATGGTTAAGAATCTTCCAACGCACAGGACGTGGATTTGATACCTGATCAGGGAACGAAGATCCTACATACCACTCAGCAGCTAAGCCCATGCACCACAGCTAGAAAGCCCGTGCACTCTGGAGCCTGTGCGCCTCAACTTGAGAGCAACAGAGAACACACAGGCCACAGTGAGACCCAGCACAACCAAAATAAAAACAGATAAATAGGAAACACAAGGCATCTAAACTGGAGGAGAAGAGGCAGAGCTGCTGCTGTTTGTGCATAAGATGATGCCCTATGTAGAGAATCCTGAAGTCGCCACATAAAACCTGTTAGCACTAATAAATGAACTCAGCAAGATAGCAGGATACAAGGTTAATATTTAGAAACCTGAACCTGTTGCATTTCTTTAATAAGAAAATATCAGGAAAATAACGTTTAAAAAAATCCTGTTTAAAATTACTTAAAAAAAAAAACAAACCTAGGACTAAACTTAACCATGGTGGTAAAATAGCTGTATCCTGAAAAGTATTAAATGTTGATTAAGGAAATTGAGGAAATCCACAGGTTCACAAAATGTCAGACACAACTGAGCAACTGAACTAACTGAACTGAAGGAAACTGAAGACAAATCAAAGAAATGGAAAGATATCCCAAGCTCTTGCCGACAAAGATCCATCTAGTCAAAGCTATGGTTTTTCCAGTAGTCATGTACGGATGTGAGAGTTGAACCATAAAGAAGGCTGAGCGCCAAATAATTGATGCTTTCCAATTGTGGTGCTGGAGAAGACTCTTGAGAGTCCCTTGGACTGCAAGGAGATCAAACCAGTCAATCGTAAAGGAAATCAGTCCTGAATATTCATTGGAGGGACTGATGCTGAAGCTGAAGCTCCAGTACTTTGGCCACCTGATGCGAAGAGCTGACCCATTGGAAAAGACCCTGATGCTGAGAAAGATTGAAAGCAAAAAGAGAAGGGGGCAGCAGAGGATGAGATGGTTAGATAGCATCACCGACTCACTGGACATGAGTTTGAGCAAGCTCCGGGAGACAGTGCAGACAGGGAAGCTGGGGTGCTGCAGTCCGTGGAATTGCACGGAGTAGGCATGTCTTAGCAACTGAACAACAACATAGATCAACAGAACAGAGAGCCCAGAAATAAATCCACATACCTATGGTCAAGCTTCAGCAAAGGAGGCGAGAATGTAAAATGGCAAAACAGTCTCTTCAACAGGTGGTGGTGTGAATACTGGACTGCTGCATGTGAATCACTGAAGTTAGAACGCTCCCTCACACCATATAAAACATAAACTCAAAATAGTCTAAAGACTTAACTATAAAACATGACACCATAAAACTCCTAGAAGAGAACAGAGGCAAAACATTCTCTGACATAAGTTATAGCAATATTTTCTTAGATCAGTCTCCCAAAGCAAAAGAAATAAAAGCAAAAATAAAATGGGACCTAATTAAATTCAAAAAATTTTATATAGCAAACAAAACTATAAACAAAAGGAAAAGACTGGGAGAAAATATTTGCAAAGGATATGACCAGCAAACAGTTAATATCCAAAATATACAAACAGCTTCTACGTACAACTCAATCTGAATAAAACAAACAAGCCAATCAAAACATAGACAAGACCTAAATAGACATTCTCCAAAGGAGACATACAGATGGCCAACAGGCAGATGGAAAGATGTTCAACATTACTAATTATTAGAGAAATGCAAATTAAAACCCTAGTGGGGTATCACCTCCCACCAGTCAGAATGGCCATCATTAAAAAGTCTACAAATAATAAATGCTGAATAGGGTGTAGAGAAAAGGCAACCCTCCTACACTGTTGGCAGGAAGGTAAATTGGTGCAGCCACTATGGAAAGCAATGTGGAGGCGCCTTTAAAAACTGAAAATAGAGTTACCATGTGATCCAGCAATCCCACTCCTAGACATATCCACTTATGTTTGGAATCTAAAAAAATACAAAAGAATTTGTACGCAAAACAGAAACAGACTCACAGACCTCAAGACAAACTTCTGGTTACCCAAAGGGAAAGGGAGGGAGGCAGGACAAATTAGGAGTTAGGGATTAACAGATCCAAAGTACCATACATAAGATAGACACACAAGGCTATACTCTACAGCACAGGGAATTGTGTTCAATATCTTGTAGTAGCCTGTTAATATAATAGCATAGAGGATGAAAAATAGCTGAATCACTTTGCTGTACACCGGAAACTAACACAATCAATTCTACTTCGAGAAAAAAGAGAATTTTTTTTAAAAGTCAAGTCAGGAAAGGGCTTCTGGGTCAGAGCCTCACGGTGTCTCTGCACGGAGGGCAGCGTTGTGAGTCCCGTCAGCCCGGGGCCCTGTGTGTGCTCCGGGGAGTCTGCGAACTTGCTCATCTGTTCTTTCCTCATTCCAGGGACCAGTCACACGTGGATGGAGGGAGGGCCCCTGCTTGTTTCTCAACAAAACCGGTTCTTTGTCCCACTTCAGGCTCCAACCGCTTGGTGTTCCTCTTACATTCACATGCGTGCGCTGTAGTCCTTTAACTTTTCCCAAGAGGTGATAAATACGGTGGTAACATGTCCCGTGGCTGGAAGAAAACTCTCCCATCACAGAGCTTTGGGGTCACTGATCCGCACGTCAGCCAAGAGCATAAGTCTCCTGGGCTCTGCGGGGCAGGGTGGGAGCTGCTTCCAGCAGCGGCACCCCCTTTCCAGGCCCCGGGGCTTCTCCGCGGAGGGGGAGGAGATGACAAAGCCGCCAAGCTCATTTCCCAAGAGTCACCCCAGAGTTATGGCTCATAAATCCCTGCCCCTTTCCATGTAGAATTCTGGAGTCCCAGGAGAGTCTAAGAACAGAGGAGGAGCTTTTTCTGTGACATGGGATAAGGGATGTGGGGGTGTAGAATTCCACACTTTGCTTGAATCCCAGCAAAGCTTTGGAGCTCAAAAGAAAGTGTGCAGAGTCAGGACTCTGGACTTCATGTGGGGCTTTTCAGAAAAATATTGAGTCTGCCTCCAGGCACCTCTGTCCTCTCCAAGCAGTCAGGACTCGGGTTCCACTGGCGTTAGCACATCTCTGTTTTTTAAAGACGTGGGGTTGAATTGGTAGGAGTCACAAAAGGCTACAAAGAGTATTAGAGCTCTTTGAACCCCCCAGATGCCACTGTAATTGGGGTGCAGGGTACTGGGGTGTGTGGTCGCTCCACCCTTGGGCAGGGTCTCCCCTTCCTGCTTACGAAACCCCCACCACAGACAGGAGGTCAGGGAGAGGAAGGAAGCCGTGCAGGGGCCGGGCTAAGAGGGCAGGGCCCACCTCGCCCAGGCGGGGCTTTCTCCTCCTGCCCTGGTGAACCACTTCTGCTTCAGTTCTGCTCAGTTCCCGGGCCGGGCCGGGCTGTCCCTGAGTTCCCTGAAGAGAGGCGCAGCTGCTGTCTTTGGAGCAGCTTTATTACAGCTGGGATTCCTGTGCTCCGAGCAGGAGGCCTGTCGGGGTCCCTGATAGAACAGGGGTGCATCTGTGTATCCGCTGACTCCCGTGTCTCGTCCTGGTAGAACCCACCTTTGCTCTGTCTAGAACCAGAGCCCATCGAGCCCTGGGTACAGAGACCCGTCACCAAAGTAACTCCTGCTCTTCTGGTGACATCCCCACATAGCCCGCCAGCCGTTCTCCAGCTGGGTCTGGGTCTGCGCCCACCTCGAGAGAAGCACTGAAACCACTGGGTGTCGTTTCAGGGGCTCCAAAGAGCTCAGGTACCAGAGTCCTTTCTGTTTCAGCGCAGAAAGAATTCAGTGAGAGAAAAAGGTATACATAAGAAGTGATTTGTTATTTGGTAGAAACCAATGCAATGCTGTAAAGTTATTAACCTTCAATCAAAAAAAAAAAAAAAAAAGAAATGATTTATTAGAGTAGGGTGCTTGTGAGGCTTACAAGCCGGCAGGCAAGGTGGTACCACACGACTTAATGAAAACTTACTGGGCTGCAGTTTTATAAGCAAACAAGAAGTGGGAAAAGGAGACCATCCTTGTCTTTTTTGAGTAGACGTCATGCCTCCACTATCAGCTTCTCCTCCAGGGTGAGCAGCGGGGTTTTCTTGTCCCTACATGGTCAAGCCAGGTTCACAAATTATTGTTTTTTAATGTGTGCAGAGAGCATGTCTTGCGTGCATGTGTGCTAAGTCACGTCAGTCATGTCCGACTGTGGGACCCTATGGACTGTAGCCCTCCAGGCTCCTCAGTCCATGGGATTCTCCAGGAAAAAATACTGGAGTGGGTTGCCATGCCCTCCTCTAGGGGATCTTCCCAACCAGGGATCAAACCCAGGTTTCCCGCATTGCAGGCAGATTCTATACCATCTGAGCCACCGGGGAAGCCCAAGAACACTGGAGTGGCTGGGCCTATCCCTTCTCCAGGGCATCTTCCCATCCCAGGGGTTGAGCCCACATCTCTTACATCTCCTGAGCTGGCAAGTGTGTTCTTTACCACCTGTGAAGCCTGAGCATATCCTAGGGATCATCAGCTTACTGAGCTCACTGGGCAGGATGTGGGTCTCAGGCCACCATTGTTTCATTGTTTTATTGTTTGGGCACATGTCTCATGCTTCTGCTGTGTGATTTTGTTGCTAAGCAAGCCTGCTTGGTTTTGTGGTTAAGCAAACCTGCTTTCCTGAGTGATCATTAACTTACAAAAACTTATAGTTTTTCTACTTACAGTCCCCTAGTGAAATGAACTGTTTAATCACCTACTTTGTCCCTTTACTCTGACCGTATCAGCAACGCTTTGGCTGTCTGTCTCTCCAGCCCGCCGTGTGCCCCTGTGGCCAGGCTGCTGGGCGAAGCTCTCCGTGCCTCCATTCCAGACCATGCGTGGCGCTGCAGGGCTGGCATCCCAGGCTCTGACTGGGTGGGCCCGGCTGTTTTTAATTAACCCTTTGTTCAGAAGTCCCCAGAACTCAGACTTGCGCCGCTTTGTGTATTTTTTTAGCATCTCTCAGACCATACGGGTCGCCTCAGTGTCAGTGTTATCTTGTTTATCACCAATAAAATAAAATGTTGAAAGTGGAACTTTGGAATC
>SJYV01043454.1:103113-129614 GCA_006410875.1 Neotragus pygmaeus | reverse complement strand
ACTCTGATGCTGGGAGGGATTGGGGGCAGGAGGAGAAGGGGATGACAGAGGATGAGGTGGCTGGATGGCATCACGGGCTCGATGAACGTGAGTCTGAGTGAACTCCGGGAGATGATGATGGACAGGGAAGCCTTGCGTGCTGCTATTCATGGGGTCACAAAGAGTCGGACACGACTGAGCGACTGAACTGAACTGTCAGCCCCTCTCCATCCTTCCCCTTCGGCCTTGGTCATCATCTCCTGTGAGGTTGGGAGCTGGGTGGGCAGGGGGTCAAGGTGGAGAAATAAGCCATCTTCAAGGCCAGGGCGTCAGCAGCCTGTGTGAGTCTGGGTGGGCATGCTGTGTGGGCCTGGGGTCTGGGCGCTTGTCCATGGCTCTCAGGTTCCCGGGGCCTCGGGGGCCTCCTTGGGGCCTCGGGCTCCTGACCTCCTTCCGGAATCCTCTCCCGTCTCCACTTGGCATCATCCTTGGCACATGGTTCATGCTCTCAGGCTCCCTGACCGGAAGCGTCCCCTCCTCGCCTCCTGGGTCTCAAGCCCTTCCTCCCACCCCCGCTCCTGCTCCCGCGTCTCATCCAGAGCGGTGTTTCTAAAGCAGAAGTCGGGCCCCACTGTGTTCCTCCTCCTTCAAACCTGCCAGCGCTTCCGCATTCCTTCCTGGTGATAAGGTTCCAGACACCAGGGTGCAGCTGCGGGGGATGCCCAGGCCCTTGGGGACCCGCTCCCCGGCTCCATCCTGGCACCTCACCACCCGCCCCCTTGCCCTGGCTTTCTCCTCTTGCCCCTCAGGGTGGCTCAGGGCTCCTGGTCCCCGGGTGGGTTGTGTCCTCGTGCCCCTCGGGGTGGCTCAGGGCTCCTGGTCCCCGGGTGGGTTGTGTCCTCCGGAGCAGCCCAGCACGGATTTTTCTCACCCACTGTAGCGCTTGTCGCCTGTCCACAGCCCCCCACTGCTTTGTCTGCACCGTGAGGCTGGGCCCCAGCCTGCACTGTGAAAGCCCGTCCCTGGCTGGCTCAGCAGTGCTGCGTGGCCTGGGCTGGCGGTGGCGAGGATCCTGCAGCCAGTCCCCTACAGGCGCGCGGCAGAAAGTGAAAGTGCATTAGGAAACCTGAACAGTCGGAAGTGGCTGCGACCCCCGGGTGGGAGTTGATATTTTACAAAGTGTCAGTCTGCAGTGGGTTTGTCCTGCACTGTGGAGGCTTTGGCTGTGGGCACGCTGACCCCCAGAACTGCTACCCGATGGTCGCCAGCTAGAGGGCAGGGCTGGGCCCCCCTGGAAACGCTGAGTGAGTGACCTCATGCCTGCAGGTCACCAGTGCGAACCATCGCTATTTGGTTTAGTTCACTGGACAACTTGATCTTATCGAAGATTTCCTCTGCTGCTGTCTTGAAGGATGGGTATTTGGGATGCGCTGTGTCCATTCCGTGTTCTTGGCAGCATCAGTGTTTTAGGATGCACCGTGTGATCGGGGATCTGTGTGGCTTTCTTTCAGGCATCTCGGGCTGAGTCGGGGTTGTTCTGCTGGTCCTAGTTTTGTGCTGGTGAAGTTAGCTGTGCGTAGGTTCTGTGCCACTTGAAACGCTGGCTCGTGTATCTCTCAGCTTCTAGCCAGAGTCCCAGAGGCAAGCATGGTTGTTACCACTTCCTGTGTCGTGAGAGCCTGTTCTCCATGTATGAGTCATGTCGAATCCCTGAGATGAAGGGACTTCATACGGTGGTGACTGCAAGCATTTGAAACTGCTGAATCCTCTCCCTCCCTCCCGCTTTCTGATCTAAGGTGAAGCGTGGCCGTGTTGATCTGCCCGCAAGGCTGACTAGCTCGTGTCCTCACAGGGAGTTTGTCCTAGGACTTGGTTCATCCATGTGGTCCCTTTAGCAACTCAGGCCGAGGTCCCTGAGATCATGGATGGGTCAGACAGGCTGGATGGACATAAGGACCAGAGACGGGGCCGGCCCTTTCCTGGGGGGAGGGTGACCCACCAGAGTAGCTGGGGTCTGATGATGGGCCATGGTTTGGGAGACCTGCCAGTCTGGTGGGGAGGTTACCCCAGCAGGCAGGGGCTACCTGCTCAGACAGATCCCTTTGAGGATCATTGCTCCTGTCCCGAGCGGGGCAGGACAGACAGGCCGGGGAGGAGCTGGGTGACCAAGGGCTCGGGCTCCCTTGGATCACAGAGGCTCCCACGCTGTGTGAGCAGGATCATCCAGGCCTCACCTCCTTGGGCCAGTTCTGTGTAACCAATGCTCACAAACATGGCAGCTTGGAATAGCACACGTTTATCAGCTCACAGATTCCGAGGGTCAGGAGTCTGGCCACAGCCTCCCGGGTCCTCTGCTCAGGATCTCAAACAGGCTACGGTCAGGGTGTCGGCCGGGCTGCGTCCTTTCTGGAGCGCAGGGTCCTGAGCCCAGCTCCCATGGGTGCTGGTGGTGGTCTCGTCCTGCTGGTGTGGGACCGGGGTGCCACGTTCCCCTCCGCTAGGGCCTTTCTCAGCTCTCAGAGACCCCCACACTCCTTGTCGCATGGCCCCTCATGGTCAGGAGACTCTGATCTCTAGACCCACCTTTCCAGGCCTTCCCTGGTGAGGTCAGGCCCACCCAGAACTCAAGTCAGCAGATGAGGGGGCCTTGCTCACCGGGGCATTTGTCTCTGCAGTGTGGTGTAACCCAGTCCCAGGGTGACATCCGTTGGACAGCGCTCTGCCCACACTCAGGGGTGAGGCGTGTGTGCAGCACGTACACCGGTGACGGGCATCTCGGGGACCAGCTGGAGTCCTGCCCGCGGCTCACCTCTCTGGCTGTCCCCCGCCGGCAGCCCCTCCTTCTCCAGCCCCTGGCCTCTTTCTTACATCCTCACTCCTCATCCCCCTCTCCTCCTCCTTGGCTTCCTTGCTCTTTTTCCCAGCCGCCCTCCTCCCAAGCTGATGGGCTCCGACTGCCTGGTTCTCCACTGGCATAGACCCTGAGCCGACAGACCTGGAGCCCACGGCTCCCCAGGCAGGGCCGCGGAGGCCGCTGCACTCAGCGTGGGTGCAGATCTCTTGCCGGCCTGTCCACGGGGCTGTCGGGACCCCGCGTGGCCAGGCGTCAGCCTGTTGGACTTACCCTCCCTCCTTCCCCACACCGCACTACACCCCAGCTCTCCAGTTTGGCTCATCACACAGTGAAACATGGTTTAGAAAGCTGAAAATGGCAACGAAGTATCAAAGTTCTGATGCAGCTGTGATCGTGACATCCTTGATTTGAAGGACTTGGGCTTGGGTAGGTTGATCAAAAAACCACATGAACAAAGCAGGTTATAGAATAAATTCCCTGTAAAAACATTAGCCAGCCAATCTGTGGCAGGCCATCAGTTTTCAACTTAGATTAGAATTTAGAAGGAAGATGAGTTTGTAATGCTATGCAATATAATTTGGAGAAGGAAATGGCAGTCCACTCCAGTATTCTTGCCCGGAGACTCCCACAGACGAAGGAGCCTGGCGGGCTGCAGTCCATGGGGTCGCAAAGAGTCGGACACAACTGAGCAACTAACACACACACACATGCAATATACTTATAGGGTGGAAGTGAGGGGCATCGTGGACATCAGGACCCACCACCCTGATGGGAGTCGGGTGCAGGGCGCCCCACCTTCAAAACTGGACAAGAGGACTCGGGCCACCTCACAGCTAGCAGGACCCAGTGACCACACCAGACGCATGCCAGCCGTCTCAGTGGCCTCATTTTAGGATGAGCTAAGGAGCAGTGAAAGCTGGGTCAGACCTGTTGGAAGCATTACAAGTGAATTCCCATAAAAATTTAAGTGGAAAGGAAAACGGATTTGTTTTAACAGCAGGAAACCTGGATCCTGGCACCTTTGCACGTTTAGCTCACTGGGCGGGTCTATCCCCTGCAGCAATGCAGGAGCTCGAGATCTGTAGAACAGGAAACAGGGTTCACACGCCAGGTCCCACGGCCTACAGGGTTCAAGCACCAGGTCCCACAGCATACAGGGTTCAAGCGCCAGGTCCACGGCGTTGGTTAGTCCTGGTCAAGCATTTTAGAAAGCTGTTAAATAGAATAGGGCGAAATCAGCTACAAGTTGACAAGTAGTTAAATGGAGGCAGGTTTTGTCTTAATGTAATTTTTCTAAACAGCTGGAGCTACTCAGCTCTGGTCTGAGATGCTTTGAGAGAAGGTGGGGCTTGCCCAGGCTCTGGTGCTGAGCCTGGAGGCATCACAGAACAGCGAGGGGTGACCAGACCGGAGTTCTGGGAAGCAGGGGCAGAGCCCCAGCCGTGACCTTGGATGGGTCTGGCGGCCTCTCCAGGTCTCTGCTCCCTGCTCTGTAAAGGGAGCACTTGAACCAGTGACCCCGGGGTCTTGTCCAGCTCTGATGCTCTGTTCCTGCATTAATATTAATCTGTCGTCACTCCAGAGGAATGCAGACCGCCCAGTCCTGCCACTTGACGGGCTGTGTGACCTTGGGCGCGTTGCCCTCTCTGGCCCAGGTCTCTTACTTGTTAGCTGGGTGTGGTGACATGATCGTGGCAACAAGGCTGCTGTGATGAGCCCACGGCTTAATNGTTCACCAGGATTTAGAGTTCTAAGAAGTGTACACCAGACAAACAAAATGAGTAACATCTCCGTTTCCCTCTGCACTTGTCTCCTCAGCCTTCACTAGCCCTCCGGGAGCCACCTGGCACTTTATAAGAATATTAAATGCAGTGTTAATTTTGAAAAAATAAAATGGTTTCTGGATTCCTTTACCAGGCGCAGTTCCAAACTGCCTTTCCCCCCTGCCCCCCTCACTCTGCATAAATATTGTCCCCAAAGTGTCAAGAAACCAGTTAAGCCGGTGCCAGGATCTGTTTGAACTTTGTTAGTTTTTGCAGAGTCCACTTGGAACTGTATACTGAGGCTAGAGTTCCAAACCACACATGGAGAATCCGGGTCAGAATTTCACAGGCAAAAGGCAAGGCTGGGAACCGTCACGGTAACCGATGGGATAGGACACAGTCAACTAAAACCTAGCCAGGGACTCCTCTCTGGTCATTTCCACTTGACTCATTCCCATCTGGTGCTGGATCAAGAATATCTCCTCCTCATTACCAGGTATGCACCGCTAGAATCTTGTCAGATGGTCATGTCTACACACCGTACAGGCGTCCCAGGTGGCCCTTAGTGGTAAAGAACCCACCTGCCAATGCAGAAGATGCAAGAGACCTGAATTCGAGCCCTGGGTCGGGAAGATCCCCTGGAGGAGGGCACAGCAACCCACTCCAGTGTTCTTGCCTGGAGAATCCCATGGACAGAGGAGCCTGGAGGGCTACAGTCTATGGGGTCACAAAGAGTCGGACACGACTGAGCAACTTAGCACAGCACGCACACCCAGCACACACAGCTACAGGGAGCTCAGGGAGCCCCCCCACAGAAAAGCAGATGTCCATTGTTATCACCAGGATGTGACCTGGGGTGCAGGAGAAGGAGGCAGTGAGGCTGGCCGCCAGCCCGAGGGCTGTCTCCATCAGGTTCTCTCGTGTTGAATCAAAGCTGTTTCTGAAAGTGAGCACGTGTGCGCCCGCCTGGCTCTCGCTTCCCTCTGCATGGCTTGCCAGCTCCTCACGGCCTGCGTGTGCGGCGTTGTGCCCTTTCTAGAGCTTGCTGTGCCGCCCCTGATACTAACCCCAGGATGACTCCTTAACCGCGCTTCGCCAGGGGTGTCCTCTCCCCACAGATAGCTTGGAAGCGTAGCTAGAGTTACTGCAGCTGTTTATAAGGCCACCTGTGAACTCAACGGAAGATTTTAAATGCTGGTTCTTATTTTTGTCCTAAACAGTGCAACAGGTAGAATGTGGTATTTGATATAGATTTGATATGGGTATAGAATTAGCCAAAAAGGAAAAGACGGAAATAGAAAAACGGATAACGCAGACTTCTTTTGGAATTTACTTTCTGTCAGTTTCTATAGATCCGTTCCTTTTTAAAAGCCACATTTTCTATCTTTGCAGTCAAGGCATGAGATAAAGGAGGGTTGATGGCGTTGAATTTTTTATACCTGGAGTTTGACAGTGAAAGTGGAGCTAGCGTGAATTGAACGCAAAATAGCTCTAAGCTGCTGTGTTTAACTTAGGCTGCGTGTTTAACTTATGCTGCTGTTGAAGCACTGACTATGGGAAGTATTCCCTTTTATTTCCCTTCTCAATTTATAGTCTAAGGTAAGGAACTTACAGAAAAGTGTTTGGCTCATGTGCTTTAGCTGCTCAGGTTCTATATTGGGTGAATTTTTAAAGCACTGGTAAGTTCTCTCCTAATTTTCTTCTTCAAGTTTTCTACTTACCACCATTCCTAAGAGAAAGGGGCGAGACCACTGAAGAGCCGTATGTTTTATATCTGGCCGACTTTCAAAATAAACAGAAACTAAACCAACTATAACAGCAGCAGCCTGTAGGGTCGTTGTGCAACAACTTCACGTATTGCCGTGCACTTCTCACATGCAGTTTTTTCCCTGATTTTAAGTTTTTCGTGTGCGAAAGGAAAATCATCTCTGTGTTATATGATATGGAGGTTTAGATGGTAGTTTCTTGGTTTTCTTATTGGAAATTGAGGGGAGAGTGAGGAGGAAAGCAAAGCCCCTTTATCTAAGCCTCCACCAGGGTTCCCACCTAAATTAGGAATGGCTGTATTTTGGTGACAGTAGTAGCCATCCTGAATCTGCTTTTGTAATGCTAACTTGGGCAGTTGCAGTTTAGATAGGCGAGGTGAAAGCATGGAGATATTGGCTAAAGAAAAAGCCAAACAGCTGTTTGTTTTTTCCCTGAATCAAGACCTCTTCTACAACAGGCTGCTTGGCCATCTTGCCATTAGCAGCATATGATAAAGACGTCCACAGCCCAGAAATTCTTGAGGGCCTAAATTTAGCATAGATATCAGATGGCTGGAGCAAGTGTATCAGAAATCTAGGGGTCAGGACATCATTTCTTCCCCTTGCCTCTGGTTTTTTCATCCCTGTTGTAGCAACACAGAAAGGGCTCTCCGGTTTGGTTTCTCTTAAACAGGGGTCGCAAAGAGCCGGACACGCCTGTGCCACTGAAGGCACACACACGTGCAGACACACACAGTGCTTTATTGCTGCAGTACATTTTCTCTGAGGGCACAACCAGCTTGACAGAGGGGCTTGACGTGCTGCCGGCCTGTTGAAATTCCTGGTCTCTACGGAGGTCTCCCCCTCGCCCCAGCAGTGCTTTGTCCCGGCCTGTCTCATCTGGGTGGGGAGGGTCGTCTTCCCGGGCTCACAGATGGCATGGGGGTCTGCAGCCCCCGCAGAGCCCCGCCTGTTCTTCCTCGCTTTGCCTCGGCGTGTTCCCTTGACCTGGGGCTCGGGCAGCAGCCTGGAAATGCATGTCGGAGCAGTGTCCCATGCAGAGCGCGGATCCCTTCCTGCCTCATCTTCTCTCCCTTCTGTCTACAGAAATATTATGGGCTGGATACAAAATGGGGCGACATCGAGCAATGGATGGTAGGCCTCAAATATGATTTTTCAAAGCTTGAAACGGTTTGTGATTTCATTCCCCCACACTGTAATTGCATAGCTAGATCCCGGCCACCCCCTAATTTAATACTGAGAGGCTGCCTTCCGGGAATATTTGCATCTGCTTGTTTACAGCCCCTGTGAAGGCTGCTTAGAAACGGTCTGGCCAGGCATCTGGTGAGGTGGCTGGCTCCTGGAGCCCCCCAGGCTAGCATGGGGAGTCTCCACCTCTGCCGCCTCCCCATCTCCTCTCAGCGGGATCCCCCCTGGGGACACTGAGGCTGGGCCAGGGCCCCCCAGCGTGAGAACCTCCCCAGGGCTGGCCGCCTAGCCAGCAGCTCTAGCCGGAAGCCAGAGAGGCGTTGTGCTGTGTGGCCTCCATTCCCACCTGCAGTCAGCTGCCCAGCCACTCTCCCTCCGACCTTTATCCTTCTCTGCTGGGCCCTGCTCGCCTCGTTTCCTGTCCCTGAGAAACCACGGCTCTTGGAGGAGAAACTTCCTTTACCTTCTCACTCTGTTTCCTGGCACAACTTACCCGTCCTTCGTCATTTAAGAGCTGGCCTGCCCTTCGTGATACCACACCCTGTCCTACCAGCCTCTTGAGCGGAGATACTGCCCCACAGTGGGAGGCTCTGGAAGGGAGGTGGGCTCTGAGAGCCGCCCACTGGTCATCAGTCCACCCCCGAGTGCCCCCACCCCTCCTTGTCCTTGTCACGTTGCTCGCTGGCCTCACAGACGTCATCGCATCCTTCCAGCATTTGAGAACCAGGCCAGTATGCAGCTGTCCCATTAAATGTCCCTTATACATAAAATGACCCAAGGAAACAGAAAATTACCTACATCTTAGAGATCTGTGTACAATATAAAAGAAAACAGTTTGTTGAAATACAAAGAGCACACAATTCCTCTATTTAAACAATTAACTTCAACCTCTGTTATGTGTAAACCATCATTTTAATGCTTATGTGGCATAGGTATAAATTTACCAAATCTTAAGACACAGTTAAAAGAGGTGCCAGTGTTTTATATACCACTGAGAAAAAAAAAGCTAATTATAATTGTGAGCAACTTTGATTATAAGATATGCCCTGACTTCAGAGAAGTCCAGACGCAAAATGAAGCATTTTAGGATGCACAGAGTGTAGTAGATAGGGTGGCATCCATGTTGGATCTCTTCCAGAAATGGTTTCTTCTCTGATTCCGGAACAGAAGTGAGTAGGTTTTGAATGTCAGGAGTAGTTTGATTTAAATGCACCAGATTCGATTAGGAAAAAAAAAAAAAAGTAAGAGCTTGCTTTTCACCGAACACATGCCTGTTTTTAAAGCCAGAATGAAACACCCCAGTGATTTGTGTGCTGAAGTTCCACCCTCCACCCCCACCTGCTTTAGAAGAAAACATTTTGCCCCAGTGGTTTAATTGAGGCCTGTAAGCAAAGTAAATATTTGTTTGACATTTATATGAGAAATGTTGTATTGAGCCGCGGTTGGACGGTCTTAAGTCTCCTCCTGTCTGCCTCTAACCTTTCTGTGCTGTCTCCTCATTGCTTTGGTAGGAAGACAGTGAGCGCTACTCTCACAGATCCAGAAGAAACACGTCGGTTAGTACTGTCTTCCTCCGCTACCTCGGTGTTTCGGCTGAAGTCTGCTTGGCCATTCTAGTGGCTGAAATAACATTAATTATCTCTCTATCCGCCCACCTATCTATAAGTATATATATCTGTCTACAGATCTGTGTCTTTATCTAAGAAATTAACACTGATACGATTACCTATACAAAGACTGTGAAGTCAGCTTTTAGCATTTTGACTTGACTTTGCTAAGAGGAAACTTTGAAAATGTCCTCAGTATTTATGAGCGTTTTAACGAGTATTAATATGTTCATTACATTTTTAGTGCTTTCTTTGCTGTTGAATGCTCATGAATAATTTGCAGTCGTGTGCATTAAGCTATGTATTTGTACATAACCAGCGAAGTGAACAACACCACTTTAATGAAGTTAATGTAAAGCCGTGTTCTCCAGAACAGTCCTGTGATACTTCGCACAAACAGAGCCCTTTTGGGGAGCGCACGGGTTCACGGGCACTGAGATTCTCAGAGGGGCCTGACCTCCCCCGGCCGCGTGTCCGGCCAGCCGGTTTCCTCTGAGAGCGGGGCGCGTCGTGTCTGTTACCGAATCTCATGGTTGTTTCCATCTTTCTTCCACTAGGCGTCTGATGAAGATGAGCGCATGTCAGTGGGTAGCCGCGGAAGCCTGAGGGTCAGTAACCGGGACGGTTGGCTTTGCATGGTACAGTCTGTGTCCGTGGTCCGTGCCCTCCCACCCCTGCGTTCGAAGTCCTCGTTCATTGTCAAGATGCTTATTTAAAATCTGTCCAACGGCGGGATGTTTCTTTGTGACGCAGAGTTGACTGACGTGCACTTTTGTTGTGTCTTTCTCCCCAACGTGGGCGTCATCGTTTTCTCACGTTGGGTCCACGTCACCAAACTGCCCCACTTAGGTCGGGTCGTCTCGTGGCTGGTATGCTGAGAGGAGCATGAGGACCCCCTGTCCTCACGGAGCGCAGGCTCCCCTCCAGGTGGGCTCTCAGGGAAGTGCCTGCGAGTTAAAGTAGCTGTTAGGCCGTGGCGCTCTGCGCGGCTCCTCGGGAGCGGCTGTGGGCTGCCTGGTGAAAGGTGGAGCACCCTGAATCTGTCCAGCCCGGGGCCTTCGGCAGCCTCCCCTTTCATCAACTGTAATGAAATCTCTGCATCACAGACAGCTTGATGGTTGATAAACACAAATGCACATCCTTCCTTAAACGTTCCAAAAATCTTAATTATACTTGAAAACATGGTGTGCTTTGGGAAGTTAAGTAGAGAAAATGTGTTTGGCTTATGGTTCTTCAACTCAACGAGTTAAACTCAGCGTCCTTTGTTGTTCAGCTGCTCATTCGTGCTCAACTCTTTGCAACCCCATAGGCTGCAGCACGCCAGGCTTCCCTGTCCTTCACCATCTCCTGGAATTTGCTCCGACATGGAGTCAGTGTCATTTGCCACTGGGTTAAAGCTGCATCTCCCTGGTAATAATTCAGGCTCAACACAGCCTCTCATTTTACTGAAGGGCTGGCTGTATGGAGCAGAAGGCTTGCTTTTAATCACTGTGACGACGAAGTTGTGATATCATTCCTAGCCTTCTTATATTCCCACTAAATGTGCATTTAATTCGGCTGTTTGTAACAGAAAACTACAAAGGTGATAACAGTTAGCCTTTCTTATCCCCAAGTTCTGCATGATCCAACCAACCACAGATTAAAAATAGTCAAGGAGAAAATTTTCCAGAGAGTTACAAAAAAAAGCTTGAATTTGCCGCACTGGCAACTATTTACATAGCATTTGACATTGTATTTACAACTATTCAGGACTTCCCTGGTGGCTCAGACGGTAAAGCATCTGTCTACAATGCGGGAGACCTGGGTTCGATCCCTCGGTCAGGAAGATCCCCTGGAGAAGGAAATGGCAATCCACTCCAGTACTATTGCCTGGAAAATTCCATGGACAGAGGAGCCTGGTAGGCTACAGTCCATGGGGTCGCAAAGAGTTGGACAGGACTGAGCGACTTCACTTTCACTTTCACTTTACAACTATTCACATAGCAAAGCGTCAGACGTGACTTTGCGACCTTGCATTTACATTGTGCTTGGTGCTGTAGGGACTCTAGAGACGACTGAATGTGTACAGGAGGTGTGCATGGGTTCTGTGCAAAAGCCAGGCACTTTTGAGTTAGGAACTGGAGCGTGTGCAGATGCTGGTATCTGGGGGTCCTGGAACTGATCCCCCCGCACAGATGCTGAGGGACGGCTGTATATCGTTGCTCTGGGGTTAGCAGCGGTCTTTGTCCTTAAAGTGCCAAAAGCAGATACATGGTGACCTTGCCAGAAAGTTACAGCTTAAAGGTGAAGTCAAAGAGCTTCCCTTCTATTTGAAACTTTCTCCTTAGCCACCTACTTGTAAATTCCTCATCTGTGCTGTGACATGATTCATGCAAGAGGAAGTAAGATTCATGCAATGCAAACAGTATCAGCGCGGAACTGTTTATAGACTCTGTAGACAAGGGACAGAAATTACAGCTGTTGAGCAGACCCAGGAGGAGATCAGGTCCTTAAAACCAAATGAAGAGGATACTTTTTCAGGGAGGAGAGGGGTGAGCATGTGAGCATAGGACTCACATGACCGTTAGCCTCCACACCATGAGGAGGTCCACAAGGGACCTTCTGATGGAAATAGAGCAAAACCTGATTATCTGGGGGCTCAGATCTCTCTATCAAAACAACGTTTTCCATCTGTGATACTCCTTGAACTTGTATTCAAGATTTTTTATGTACTTGCATTTTTCTGGGAAAATAATCAGTTCACTTTAAGATTCTCAGAGGGTTTCCTGNTGACGTGCACTTTTGTTGTGTCTTTCTCCCCAACGTGGGCGTCATCGTTTTCTCACGTTGGGTCCACGTCACCAAACTGCCCCACTTAGGTCGGGTCGTCTCGTGGCTGGTATGCTGAGAGGAGCATGAGGACCCCCTGTCCTCACGGAGCGCAGGCTCCCCTCCAGGTGGGCTCTCAGGGAAGTGCCTGCGAGTTAAAGTAGCTGTTAGGCCGTGGCGCTCTGCGCGGCTCCTCGGGAGCGGCTGTGGGCTGCCTGGTGAAAGGTGGAGCACCCTGAATCTGTCCAGCCCGGGGCCTTCGGCCTCCTCCCCTTTCATCAACTGTAATGAAATCTCTGCATCACAGACAGCTTGATGGTTGATAAACACAAATGCACATCCTTCCTTAAACGTTCCAAAAATCTTAATTATACTTGAAAACATGGTGTGCTTTGGGAAGTTAAGTAGAGAAAATGTGTTTGGCTTATGGTTCTTCAACTCAACGAGTTAAACTCAGCGTCCTTTGTTGTTCAGCCGCTCATTCGTGCTCAACTCTTTGCGACCCCATAGGCTGCAGCACGCCAGGCTTCCCTGTCCTTCACCATCTCCTGGAATTTGCTCCGACATGGAGTCAGTGTCATTTGCCACTGGGTTAAAGCTGCATCTCCCTGGTAATAATTCAGGCTCAACACAGCCTCTCATTTTACTGAAGGGCTGGCTGTATGGAGCAGAAGGCTTGCTTTTAATCACTGTGACGACGAAGTTGTGATATCATTCCTAGCCTTCTTATATTCCCACTAAATGTGCATTTAATTCAGCTGTTTGTAACAGAAAACTACAAAGGTGATAACAGTTAGCCTTTCTTATCCCCAAGTTCTGCATGATCCAACCAACCACAGATTAAAAATAGTCAAGGAGAAAATTTTCCAGAGAGTTACAAAAAAAAGCTTGAATTTGCCGCACTGGCAACTATTTACATAGCATTTGACATTGTATTTACAACTATTCAGGACTTCCCTGGTGGCTCAGACGGTAAAGCATCTGTCTACAATGCGGGAGACCTGGGTTCGATCCCTCGGTCAGGAAGATCCCCTGGAGAAGGAAATGGCAATCCACTCCAGTACTATTGCCTGGAAAATTCCATGGACAGAGGAGCCTGGTAGGCTACAGTCCATGGGGTCGCAAAGAGTTGGACAGGACTGAGCGACTTCACTTTCACTTTCACTTTACAACTATTCACATAGCAAAGCGTCAGACGTGACTTTGCGACCTTGCATTTACTTTGTGCTTGGTGCTGTAGGGACTCTAGAGACGACTGAATGTGTACAGGAGGTGTGCATGGGTTCTGTGCAAAAGCCAGGCACTTTTGAGTTAGGAACTGGAGCGTGTGCAGATGCTGGTATCTGGGGGTCCTGGAACTGATCCCCCCGCACAGATGCTGAGGGACGGCTGTATATCGTTGCTCTGGGGTTAGCAGCGGTCTTTGTCCTTAAAGTGCCAAAAGCAGATACATGGTGACCTTGCCAGAAAGTTACAGCTTAAAGGTGAAGTCAAAGAGCTTCCCTTCTATTTGAAACTTTCTCCTTAGCCACCTACTTGTAAATTCCTCATCTGTGCTGTGACATGATTCATGCAAGAGGAAGTAAGATTCATGCAATGCAAACAGTATCAGCGCGGAACTGTTTATAGACTCTGTAGACAAGGGACAGAAATTACAGCTGTTGAGCAGACCCAGGAGGAGATCAGGTCCTTAAAACCAAATGAAGAGGATACTTTTTCAGGGAGGAGAGGGGTGAGCATGTGAGCATAGGACTCACATGACCGTTAGCCTCCACACCATGAGGAGGTCCACAAGGGACCTTCTGATGGAAATAGAGCAAAACCTGATTATCTGGGGGCTCAGATCTCTCTATCAAAACAACGTTTTCCATCTGTGATACTCCTTGAACTTGTATTCAAGATTTTTTATGTACTTGCATTTTTCTGGGAAAATAATCAGTTCACTTTAAGATTCTCAGAGGGTTTCCTGACCCCCTTAAAAACTATTGTACTATTAGTTACTGTTTGGCTGTTTACAACATTTATTTCATTTTTAAGGCTTTTAACCAGAAATGAGCTAAGCTTTTATGCTGAACACCTGTCTCTGCCAAGATATCAAATGTGTTTGTTTTAGGATATAAAATTTTAGAGGACCTCCACAGTTAGGATGCTGAGTAAGAGAGGGGAGAAAGTGGAAAGTTGGTGGTGGGTGGTGTTTGTCATTAGCCAGGGGGTATGTTCCCTGACGCTTTTTCATGATGCTCTTGATCTAAAGGAATAGCTTCAAGATTTTAAAGATAAAAACTGCAGACCTTGAGAACCTGGACCCTGGGAATAAGAGTCAAACCTTCTAATTTTTATCAATATAGAAAAAGCCCAGAGCCATTGAGGAGGCCGCTCAGGGCCAGGGCTTTGTGAAAGCACCATCCCTCAAGCCCCTCGGGGGCCCAGAAGCTCTGGTCTCTCCAGGTTGCTGGGCGAGCAAGGCTCCCCACTGCCCCCTGAGGGTGGCTCGTCTCAGGCCATCTCTGGGTAGGACCAATTTCTGCTGTTTTACATATTTTAATATTTGAAAATCTTTATAGTTTGCAAAGTTCAAAAACCATATCTTTTATCTCCTGACTTTCTCAAAACACAGGCCGTCTTCATTCCATTCACAGTGATGATAAGCCCTTAAAAATGGAAGACATTTTTTTTCTAGTGTTTGTATGGACATCCTCAGAAAATCTAGATTTAGATATCATGAGTCTAAGTTTTCTTTATTTAAAAATGGATAGTGCTGCATCTGTTGATGCTCTGTCTAATGTAAATGGCGTGCACTAGGTAGGGGAGGAAGCAGGATTGTTCAACCTGCTTCAGATTTCACGAATTACAGCAACATCTGCCATGGAAGTTTTATTTGTTAATGGATCTTATGGTAGCTGCCATTTATAGATACACACGAGATCCTAGAAGTCATGAAGAAAATGAACTTTAAGGTCTTCGAGATTGCTTGCTTTGCTTTCTGTTTCTGTTGTATTGTACTTAGCCTTTTACCTGACTTTGGACAACTCTCTTCTGTTGTTTTTCTCTTCCATCCTTCCTCCGACAGTCGCAGCCTGACTTGGAATACGGGGGCCCCTACGCCTGGGTGAGATGTGCTCTGATCCTAATAGTGTTGCCTGGCAGATAATAACCTGTGGTGTGTGTCCACTAATATTGCGGGTGTTTGTCTAAAAAGCCAAGTTTATCTTTGTGCGAAGAGACACACATGCCATCCTCCAGTCCTTTCCTGGAGACTGAGGCCAGAGGGCAGGCGTGCCCTCAGCTGTTCGTCCCAAAGCCTCCTTGCAGCTCTGACCCTCCTCCTGTGTCCAGAGTCCAGGTGTGGGTACTTGACCGTCTCCCTCACCAGGCAGCCTGTGAGCACCACTGTTTGCCAGGCTCTGGGGTAGCAGCCGTGGGCACCAGATGGAAGAGACAGGGTCTTCTTGCAGGGAACCTAAAATCAGATCAAGAATTCCCAAGCCTCTACATTTCCTGTAACAGATTAAATTCAAAGTCATTTTATCTAATGAAAAATTTATTATTTCCTAATCTGTATCCTTTCAAATTAAATGTCCCAGATGGCTCTTTGGCCAGAGAGTGCTCTTTGAGAAAGACCCCAAATCCAGCAACAAAAACAAAGCCTTTAAATTCAGCATTTCCCTTCTGATGTCTGTCTAGAAGAGTTTCTGCAGCTTATGCTTTCTTTAAACCTATGCATTTAAATTACACTCCAAGGTAGAAAAATGTAATCTCACCAGCATTAATCACATTCAGTATTAAAGTGACTCGGCACTGAAATTATATCGGATTATACACTTTTCTGCTTGAAGGATTTTTTTCCCAAAAGGATTTTGTGCTTCATTCACCTCATTGTGCTGAAAAATATTTAGCAAACTCACATTTTTAAAATACATATATACCCTTAAGGTGATAATTAACAGGGCACAGCACCGCTCATCTGCACAGACATTTGTCCCCAGAGCCTCCCGTGGGGCGGCTGTTCTCCACTTCAAAACTCAGTTGAGTGCGTCCAGGGCCCTTCAGAGCTTTTATTTTGCCTTTCGTTGTTTGTTTCCCATCTCTGATGCCCTTGAAGGTGCTCTGTCTTCTGACTTAGTAGAAACAGATGGTCAAGAATCAGCCTGGAGTGCAGGCGACCCTGGTTCAATCCTTGGGTTGGGAAGATCCCCTGGAGAAGGGACTGGCTACCCACTCCAATATTCTTTGCCTAGGAAATCCCATGGACAGAGGAGCCTGGCGGCCTACCATCCATGGGATCACAAGGAGTCAGACATGAATGACCAACTAAACACACATATACATTAATTTTTTAAAAAACTGTTTAATAACAGTTGCCTTTTGCATGGTCACGTGTGGAACTGGTTGATGCTTTGACAGCACTGCATGTTATTAGATGACTAATTAGAAGTTACCATCAGACTCATTGGTTTTGATGCGGCATCTACTTTTGTATCTTGCTTGCCCTTTTCCAGAAAATGCAGGTTGGTAAATGTCTCTTTACTCTGTTCTCTCTTAAGAGCAGTGCTTCCCAATGTTACTGTATGAAAGATTCACCCGAACTTGTTAAGATGCATATTCCTAGGCCTCTGGGGATTCTGATGTTTTAGGGNCTTGCTTGCCCTTTTCCAGAAAATGCAGGTTGGTAAATGTCTCTTTACTCTGTTCTCTCTTAAGAGCAGTGCTTCCCAATGTTACTGTATGAAAGATTCACCCGAACTTGTTAAGATGCATATTCCTAGGCCTCTGGGGATTCTGATGTTTTAGGGGCAACCAGGATTCCGGGCAGGGGGGGGGGGTGGTCTGTGCAGTGAAGAAAGCTGAAAATATTTTCTGCAGAGCAAAGCTAGGTGAACATCAGAGACCTGTGAAGGTGATATGCCTCCTGTGGACTTTGTGTTCTAATGTCGTGACAGTTAATTTTCAGCTCTCCTTATTGTCCTCTTATGCCACTAAAAACGGTTCCACCAAGCTGAATTCAACACGGAAAAACTACCCAAGAGGACAAAGGTGGTGTGTTCGTTAAGAAGGTCAGAGAGATTCTCTCTAGAGATATTGCTGGTGAGATCTCTGGGTGGAGGATATGTTGCAGGAATACATTCTCTGCGACAGAATTTCATTACAATGGACAAGTGTGGATAACCCTTCAAAAGAAGGGTTTTTCCTGCATTTTCATGGAAGGCCAGAGTAGACAGGGACACCTGAAGGAGCACCTTTGCCCTCCCAGCCCCTGTCCGCCCTCTGCTTCATGCTGCAGGCTAGACGAGAAGAGAAAAGGAAAGATTCATCTAAAGCAGTATGCGTGTTATAAGCAATAGTGGACAGCCAGAGGGTTTATGTATGCAGGACCTTTTCTTCCTTATTTATTAGCAAAGTAAAAGTCACCTAAAATTGATTGATGCTAGCCTTCAATATTATATTAATTTTTTTCCAGAAACTACTTTCTAAACAGATATCAAAGGAATAAGATTGAGATCTGAAATGTAAAGTCCTTGACATTTAAGTTTATTTCAAATAATCTCATCAGTCGAGAGAAAAAAAGAGAGACTGAATAAAATGTCTGCCAACCTCCAAGGTTTTTTTATTATCAAATTTATTTCAGAAATGTTTTAACGTACTCATAGTTTTAAATTTTACTTTTGAAGGATTTCTACACACTCCTTCTCATTCAGAAACCTCATATTGACTTGCCTTTGAGTTGTAACACAAGTAAATACATAGTTTTATAGTCAAGGTTTCCTGACCCTGGCTTTATAATATCTGGAAATCCGTGTATTTATTGTTCATCAACATCACAGCTGCACAGTATGTCTGCCTACCCCCCGCTTCCAACAAGGAAACGTACCCTGGTTCTTCCCATGTGCTGGGCACTTCCCCATCTGGTCAGCACATCCATCACAGTCAGCCCTGATCTAGGCACTCATTTTAATCAGATTTAATCCTCACAAGGGCCTTGTAAAGTATTTATTACTCTGCACGTTTTCACAGCCACGGCGGTGGAAGTTCCAGTGGATGAAGTAACTTACTTAAGATCACGTGACAGAGCTTCTCCTTGGAGCCTGGACTCGCGTGTGACCCCGGGCCTCTCCTTCCACTTTTAGCCCCTGCGCCTCCTTTTTCCGACTCGAGAGCTGGCTGTGTCCCTGACAGCTGACAGCGCTCATCCTGAAGCAGCAGGAATTTCCTTATAGGTGAATGAGAGCAGCTGTAGAAACCCAAGCGAACTTTGACTAGGACGTGGGAGGAAAAGCGAGACAGACACACTTAACCATTCTCTCTTTTTTTTTCCTGGAGAACAAATTACGAAGTACGCCCTCAGATTTCACTTCGAAAAAGTAGGAAAACTGGATGAATGAAAGCCTAATATAGATTAGTTTTTCCATGATGAACATTTGCGTTTAATTACAAATTGAGTAGACCGCTCTCTTTGAATCTTCTGAACGCAGCTTCATAATGAGCCGTAGTTTTAAGGGTACCGTGCCAAACCAAGAGCTGAAAACTAGTTGACTGAGACAGAGGCATCAGCCTGCTTGGCTGGCGTTCAGGCTTCTCCGAGGCTGGGATTCCCGCAGTACCACCACAGAATGAACACAAGTGCGTCCCGCCAGTGCAGCCCACTCCACAAAGACGTGCATTGCTTCCCATCCCTGAGTGAGTGCCTTGTAGTCTCCAGTGATTCTAAGAGGACAGCTTTGACTCCCGAACAGGGCTGGCTTCTCCTGAGCTTCAGCTCAGAAGCAGGGAGCCAGCGGCGCGCCTGCTGGGACGCGTGCTCTGCCGGGCGTGCCCTTCCGCTTCACTCCAGAAACGCAGTCTGCACCTGGCTAATTCTTCCTTGCCAATCTGTCCCTGTCTCTTCATTTGTGTACTGATGTCAGCTTCTCTCCTTTTCTTCCTTGCCACAGACAAATGGGTATGATGGAGACTTATATGGATCACAGTCCCTGAGCAGAAGATCTGGCAGGGTTCGTATAGTAAATGTGCATGACGCAAGACTCTAACAGGTTGCTGTGAAGCCTTTTTTAAAAGTCTGCTAAATTTAGCTTTGGTTCTTTTCTGTGTTATAGTAGTCCTCTTGTGTGTGTGTGTGTGCACGACAGAATGAAAGCTAATGTTTTTCAACTGGTTAACGGTCTTTGTTTGTCTTCTAAATGTTAGTTTAAGAGATCAATATTGAAAGGAATCTCTTAGGTACTGAAAGGTCAAATTAAATATTAGCTGTCTATTTTATTGCCCTGGGTGTATGCGTATGATGTGCATATGAATATATTCAGCTCTCAAACACACTTAGATGCGATATTTTCACAGTTCTCCACACTGACCCTTTGTAATTTCAAAGACACAGGTACTAGAGCCTGTATTTTGCTAAACACTGATGCTTGCAGAGCTCACAGCTCTGGGGTGGGAAGGGCTGTACCTGCGGGGAGAGAAGGAAGGAACCGAGGGCAGAGCAGGCAGAAAGCAGCGGGGGAGGCCTCGGGACTGGTCACGGAGGCCATTGGGAATTCAGGCGCTTAAACCGCGCACATTTGAATTTCGTCTTCCTGACCTGCTGCGCTTCTCTTATACATTAAGTTATCTAAAGTCTTCCTGTTCTTCTTGACTTCATTTATTTTCTTGTTCAGTTCAGTCACTCAGTCGTGTCCAACTCTTTGTGACCCCATGGACCGCAGCACACCAGGCTTCCCTGTCCATCACCAACTCCCAGAGTTTACTCAAACTCATGTCCATTGAGTCACTGATGCTATCCAACCTTCTCACCCTCTGTCACCTGCTTCTCCTCCTGCCCTCAATCTTTCCCAGCATCAGGGTCTTTTCAAATGGGTCAGCTCTTCGCATCAGGTGGCCAAAGTATTGGAGCTTCAGCTTCAGCATCAGCCCCTCCAGTGAACACTCAGGACTGGTCTCCTTTAGGATGCACTGGTTGGGTCTCCTTGCAGTCCAAGGGGCTTCTGGGGCTTCCCAGGTGGCACTAGTGGTAAAGAACCCACCTGCCAGTACAGGAGGCCTAAGAGACCCCGGTTCATTCCCTGGGTCAGGAAGACCCCCTGGAGGAGGGCATGGCAACAACACACTTCAGTATTCTTGCCTGGAGAGTCCCATGTACAGAGGAGCCTGGTGGGCTGCGGTCCATAGGGTCACAAAAAGTTGGACACGACTAAAGTGAGTTAACAGCAATAAAATTTACTAGTTATGTAAAATAGTATTTAAGTTTAGCTTAGTTATATTTTATTAAGACATATTATGTATACTTTTTAAAATCACATTTTCAGGTTCCAAAGGAGTAACTCAGCACCCTCTTAGCTTTCCGAAACTGGCCGATCAGGTTTTACTGCCTCAACCCTATTAAGGATTACATCTAAGGTTTTCTCATTCCAAGCTAAAAGATCCTCCCACTTTAAAGGCTCTGTCTTCCTGTTTATGTTGCTTTTTTGCACTGACAGCCTTTGGACTTTCTCGAGCTCTGTTTTCCTTTTTAATAGTAGAGCACTCAGGAGCCAGAAGCAGGTTGCAGCCATTCTGTTCTTGTGGGACGTTGCTTCTGTGCTCAGCATCCCTGCAGGCTGTCTAGTGCTGACATCACAGGACAGGAACTCTGATGGCCCCCGGCGGCTTGTTGGGGTTAAATTGACTAGTTAGTAACTTAACACCCTAGACACGTTATTCCACTATGTTGATCACAAAGATTCATAGTTTAGAGTTGAAAGTTACTTTAGAAGTTCCTTAGTCTAACTTCTACCTAATATTACAGTCTTCTCTAGAACGTCCCAAATGTGTAGTTGGCAACATGCTTTTGAATGTACAGGTGGCATCAAGCTCTACCTTGCATATATCCACATATTTTAATCTTTGATTTTTATATTGAAACAATACAAGCGTGCCTTGTGCTTTCATGATTAAGTAATGCCTCTAGAAATTAAATAGAAAGAACTTGACTGTCAAACTGTTCACTGCAGAGCAAAATTGAATACAAAATCGATTTAATGAATAATCAGGAAATAGAATGACCCAAGTACCAAATAGCCTACGTCTAAAGCAGCATCTTGGGCTTCCCAGGGGGCACTAGTGTTAAAGAATCCGCCTGCCACGCTGGAGACGCAAGGGACCTGGGTTCAATCCCTGGGTCAGGAAGACCCCTCTGGAGGAGGGCACGGCAACCCACCCCGGTATTCTTGCCTGGAGAGTCCCAGGGACAGAGGAGCCTGGCGGGCTGCAGTCTGTGGGGTCACCAAGAGTCTGACATGCCCGAAGCAACCAAGCCTGCATATGTTGTAATGGTCACACACACCAGCCACAATCTTGGTGGAATCTTCTCTTTATAAAGAGTGTGTAGAGACCCCACAGGGCGACGGCAGGGCCCAGGCTTCTGTGGATGGTTCTCAGCTGCAAGAGGGTGCTGCTTCCCTTGGGCTCCACTCGCCTCCCTCCAAAGCCTCCCTGGAGCTTTAGAGCTTAAGCTGTAGCCGTGGGATGTGCTGAGCTGATCAAAGAGTGAAAACTCTGCAATAAGTGGAATTTCAGTTACTGACAAAGAGGTGCATTGGCTTGGCCAAAAAGTTCGTACCGTCTGACAGAAAAACCCAAGTGAACTTTTTGGCCAACTTAGTAACACGGAAAGTCTGGACTAAGAGGCTATAGACAGTCCACCATGAGATTTAGTTAGTAGTTACAAATAATAATAAACAGGTACATTGGAATATAAAGACTGAAACCCTAATGATAATAGTTAAATCACACGACATCACTGAGACAGAAACACTGGAATGTGAAACAAAGCTTAGGCCCTTAATGGTTAAGGGCTCCTGCTGTCATGGAGCATGGCAGTTCTCTTGCTGCCTGTCAGTCCGGGAGTGCTAACACTGGTCTGGCTGTGTGATCGCATAGTCACCTTTTAACCAAGACTGAGGGTGCTTTGTTGGGGGTGAGAAAGGGCTCATCGCTTACACTGTCTTCTTTGCCGCTCAGAATTCCAGCTACAGCGGTGACGGCCGATTCTCCACTTTGTCATCATCCAGAGCGGACACCTTGGTTGGTTTCCCCTTAAATCTTTCCCATCCTCGCTTCAGAAGCTGCAGGTTTTGTAGCATGCGCTCTTGTATGTGTAAACTCAGCTCTCTCTCTCTTTTAATGTCTGTTCTATGAAGTTAAATTCGGATAACTGTTAAGGGCCATTTAGGAGCAGTAATTAACATGATGTATTTAATTCAGATTTACCCCACTATCTTGCCTTTGATTTCGGATTTGAATGTTGGAACACACATTGTGGTGTCACGCAAGGTACAGGGAAAAAAAATAGGTGGATATTTAGTAGTCAGAATTAATCAAAGGGGAAAAACAGAAGGAGCCTTGAAATTCTTTCCTTGAGAGTTCTTGAAAGCAGACTGGTCTTGCAGGGTACATGCACAGACAGAGTAATTTTATGGGAACAGACCAGACTTGAAATGAAAATCCAATCCCAGTGTCTGCACAGGAGCATTCCTTCCCATACTTTAAGAGCACAATCAACCTTGATAGGCACATATTTCTCAATTATTGCAGAGCCCTAATGAGTAAGGCTCGTTCATCCTAGGTAAGGCTTGTGTTCACTCAGCAGACATTAGTTCAGTTCAGTTCAGTTCAGTCACTCAGTCATGTCTGACTCTGCGACCCCTTGAATTGCAGCACGCCAGGCCTCCTGGGGGACTAGTTTAAGTGGGACAGTCACGGAGACAAGCAGGTGCGTTAGGTCCTCTGGAAGCATTTAATTCTAGAACAGAGGACAGATCCCTGTATGGGATACACTGGAGCAGAAACTAATCTTGCCAGGAAGTGTCATAACACACAAAGTGTCATAACACAAGGATGTCAACTGACTCTTAAAGAGTACGTGGGGAGGGGGAAAATAAACAGAAACTAACTTGGCAGAGCCACAGCATTCTAACCATGGTCCTCATCCCTGTCCTTAGCCCCTCCCACTTTCTGCTCCTGCTGTGAGGGAGGCAGGGGCTCCAGCTCCTCCATCACCCCATCAGCTTGCCCACTTCCCAGCCCCACTGCTGCCCCCTGGCCCCCTCTAATGATGAATATCCATCCTTTCCTTCCTCGAGGAGGTGAATTCCGACTGAGTACAGGATCAACTGTCAATACCCAAGGCCTGATGGGCTTTGACACCATGAGTTGTTTGTGTATTGGGGGCATTTTCTTAATTCAGTGGGAGATTTTGCTTCCAAAAAGAGCACTTTGTCATTCAGAAAACTAACTTCCTCCACACTTTGCAAGCTTAAATACTTTCTGTAAAATAGAAGACAGTGAGAGAAATCTAATACTCGGATGTGATTTAGTCACCAAATTTCAGCATATATCTGACTCCTTTAAACTCAGTTGAAATAACCCACATCCAAAGTATTAAGGTCGAAAGTAGAGCTGTCCAAAAATAAATTAATTAAATAAAAGGTTTACTCATATAAGGGGCTTCCCTGGTGGCTCAGATGGTAAAGAATCTGCCTACAATGGGGGAGACCCGGGTTCAAACCCTGGGTCGGGAAGATCTTCTAGAGAAGGAAATGGAAACCCATTCGAGTATGCTTGCCTAGAGAATTTCATGGACAGAGGAGCCTGGTGGGCTAAAGTCCATGAGATCACAGAGTCAGACACGACTGAGCAACTGACACACTCACTCATATAAAAAGTAGAGCTGGCCCATTCAAAACCCAAAACATCAGAACTTCCCAAAGGCCGCGTGTCCCCACCACGCAGCTGCCTGAGATCACGTTTTACTCAGCAGCCTCGGAGGCTGGCTGGTAATTCCTGTGCTCTGCAGCGACCGTAGCTGTTCATGCAGACCCACTGGCCGGCTTGATCTGACTTCACTCGAACGCTGGGAAGGAACCAGGCGGTGTGCAGTGCTGTCTTCCCTTCTGAAGACCCTCTCTCGCCTTAGACTCGCCAGAAGCAAGCCCTGGACGTGGCCGTGCCGTGTCAGGTGGAGGCCTGGGGCTCTTTCTGTGACCCAGAGGGGCTGACAGGGTGGCCTCCACGAAGGGCATTCTCTCAACCTCTGGAACAGGTTTTCGGATTCGTGTTTAAATGTTAGAAACTTTCTACCTGCTTACCCCAGAATTCCACTCGCCTGTCCTTCCGGTCATTCTAGGGTAGTTTCTTCAAGGCACACGCATGACAGGCTCCAGTTATGGGGTCCTCAAGGCCCAGTGGAATATCTTAGGGACCATCAAGCTGTTTCAACAGCATCGCTTCATCCCCTTCAAGCACTGCCCTGGGTTTGTACCATCAGGAGAATACTGCTGACATGGGGATCAGAAACTGCTGGCACCCTCATCAAGGATCCTTCCTTTTGGATAGAAACTATTCATCTATCTAGTAATATTCCCCAGAAATGTTGTATAGACTGCTGGCCTCAGAACTGTACCACTGAGTCAGTCATGTCTTCTGTGAGTCCTGAGCACGTGTAGAATGTCCATACCTAACCAAGGACTCCAAGCTGCAGATCGTCTCCAACTGGCTGCATAGAATGGAGATAACTCTGTAAACTCCTGATTTTGAGTTTCTCCCACCAAATGTTAAATATTAGGGTTTGCATTAAAACAGACCTTCAGAGCCCCTAGGGCCTAGCTGTCAGTCCAGAGTGATGAGCTCTGCCTTTGCCTGCGTGTAGACTCCGAAGCCCTGCCTGGTCCCGTGGCTCAGCTGCCACCTCCCTGAGCTGTCTCCGTGTTCTCCCCGCCCTCTCGCCTGCTGCATGTCCTTTCCCGAGGTTGTTGCGGAAGCCAGTTTTGTGTGCCCTGATGATGCCTTTGAGATGAAATGAAGCTGTAAGCTTCACCTCCAGCCCGTTTTCTCTGATTCCAGGGACTTTCCTGCTCAGACCTCGGGCTTCGCAGTCGTGGCCTGGCTCCCAAAACCCTGCCTGCCCAGAATGGAAACCGGGTCTGTTCTGCCTTTTACCACTCTTCCCTCTTCTCCCTTCTGTTGTGACTTTAATTCTGAGTGAATGGACACGGACGCTTCAACCTCTTCCATGTGACGTCCAAGGAGCCAAGCCTAGTAGTGTGTTTCCACTGGCCTAACTGCGGAAGACTTTTCTCAAACCATTTAAAACATTAGCAAAAATAATTTAAGACCTTACATTTCTTTTATTTTAAGAAGCTTAGGAAAAAGGAGGATCTACAGAATGTATATTTTCAAGAGCTCTAGTCCAAAAAATTGGTCTCTTGGGTCTCTCCTCCTTTTCCAGCAATTGTTCCCCATTTAGGGTTTCCTCTGTTTTTTTATTTTAAAAAACATTTTCCCC
Source organism: Neotragus pygmaeus (assembly GCA_006410875.1). Lineage (NCBI taxonomy): Eukaryota > Metazoa > Chordata > Mammalia > Artiodactyla > Bovidae > Neotragus > Neotragus pygmaeus. The sequence goes on along the minus strand of SJYV01043454.1, from coordinate 104,337 downwards.
TTGTAAATGTGTCCAGGAAGCAATTTGGAAGGCTTCTGCACATAATCGGACTCCTCCGTCCCGGGTAGTGGGGAGAGCGGCCTTGTTTCCCTGGCTGGCTCCCGGCCGTGCTTCCTGTTTGTACAAGGCTGGCCGAGGTGCTCGGCGTTTTCACCCCAGGTACAGGAGGCCGCTGCTCTGGGAGGAAGTCGGAGTCAGGGCCCCAGGAACGGATCACGTCACGGAGGTTGAGCTGCCCTGTCCTCGCATTGCCGAATCCCCTGAGTGATTCCTCCCCGCTCCTGCACATCCCCTGACCCCCATGGCTCTGAGCCTCGGGCTCTCCCGGTCCTCTCTGCCTGCAAATGGGTGAGCACGCTCTTCAGAGCCGAGGCTCAGGCCACACCGGCGCACCACCCATGTGTCCCGGCGCACTCCGCGGACTTTGTCTCGGCTGCGGGTGTGGGCTCCCCTGTGACAAGGATGTGCCCCCCCAACCCTGGAGCAGCGGAGAGCTTCCCAGCTCCTTCTGTATCTTGGAGCCCGTCACTCGGATGCTCCAGCACAAAGNGCGCACTCCGCGGACTTTGTCTCGGCTGCGGGTGTGGGCTCCCCTGTGACAAGGATGTGCCCCCCCAACCCTGGAGCAGCGGAGAGCTTCCCAGCTCCTTCTGTATCTTGGAGCCCGTCACTCGGATGCTCCAGCACAAAGCAGCGTCCTCCTGCCACACCGCTCCTCCTCCGGGACATCTGACGTGCTTTCTTCCCCTGGGACTTTGGGTTGCGGGGTTGGGGCTCTTGTGGGTGCTGTTGACCTTGTCACCATTCCGTGTCCTTCCCCGACCCTTTCTTCCAGGAATGCCTGAAAAGAAGTGACGAGAAAACAGCCATAGTTTCAAAGGTTCTGGGGGAAGTTTACTATTTTTAAAGCCAGAAATCCTCTCTTATTTATTTTCCTTCTAAATGTGGATTTCCCTCTGTCAGATTTACTGAAAACAGGGTGCCTCCTGGGACTCTCTTCCTTCTGACGGTGGTGCAGCTGCTTGGCTGTGATGATCACCGGAAACATCATGACGACCTTGTCACTGTTATCTGTTGCTGTTTTTTCAAGGGTTTAAAAACCTGCCATTTGCTTTCATCCTCCAGCCCTCCTACCTGTACAGCGCTGCCCGGCCGGCGGGGAGCAACCTGGTGCGTGTTTCCCCCACCCCGGCCCTTCTGCCACCCCTTGCCCTCTCCCCAGAC
>SJYV01043454.1:21588-102768 GCA_006410875.1 Neotragus pygmaeus | reverse complement strand
GCCCTCACCATGCATGTGCACTGCCCTCACTAACCAGGCCGAGCACCTACTCTGAGTGCCTCGACTGACCTGTTTGCCTCCCTTCCAAGGGTGACTCACCCCTTTGCTTGGAGCTTACACTCAGAGCTTTACACGGGGCCCCCACTGTCCAGATCTGGGGTTTATTTCTCTTGACAGGTGGCAATAGCTGGGGAAGACACGTGTCTGCATAGGATGGTTAGGCATGAAAAAATCATTGGCAACGTTCACCTAATCCGTGGGCAAAAACAAAGCTCGTTATTCCTTTGGTAGCCTTAACAGATATGAATCCATTATTCTGCATTACTTTGGGAAATTTGCAGTTTTAAACACAAGGTATTAATACCCTGCAGGAAACTTATGTATTCAAAGTAGCTATATTCTTCTTGTTAATAACTTTCTGAACCACCATCCGATTGCACATCTATATATTAGATGTATAATTGGCCCAGCAAACCCACCGGGTCCTCCAGGGAAAATGGGAGAAATTAAAGTTCCATTTATCCTATTGTAAACTCCTGTGGCCCTCAGTGGTTAATTACATAGGATTTTCTAGTTGATGGAATGTTCTGTCCCTTGGTTAGCACCTCTTAAAGGATGATGAAGTGTTGAGCTCTGATCACTGTGCTGTTTCTATTCCAAAGTCACTTCACATTGGAGTGACTTTATAAGGGTCAAGTATGAGGATGCCTTGGTAAAATTCAGCGTATTTGAACTATCTACTCATTTCAAGTCTATATTAACAACTTTTTACTTAGCAAGGAATGTTTTTCAGAATCCTGTTTAAAGGATCTGTTGGAAACTCTATTGCATGCCGGTTGACAGCACCTGAAGCTCCTCTCTCCCAGGTGTCTGCATGACCCTCTTTTCTGCTGTCGTCTTTGCCTGTGGAGGCGGTTTTGAGCCTTTGCTGCACATCTGCCATCATGATACTTGTTCACTCTTCTCTAGCTTACGTTTCAGTGTTTCCCGGGTGCCAGTGGAGAGGAAGGCACCCTGTCCTGACAGTGTGTTTCCGTCACAGGCGTCTGTGTCCGACGAGAGCGGTCTCGGTGGGGCTCGGCGGGGCAGCGCCTGCGGTTCTCAGGCTGTAAGGCACTTTCTGTGTTTCCCGAGCTTTCTGCTGCATGACCCGGGGGTGACTCACTCTGCGCAGCTCCAGTCCTGGGAGATAACTGACCAGAGTTATAGGGAGGAAGCACTATCTCATCCCAGTTTTCCACGCTAGTAAGGGTCATGGATACCATGAGTCACGTAGCCTTTAGTGGTTAGTTTCATGTCCCAGGTCAGTCAGTTCAGCTGCTCAGTCACGTCCAGCTCTTGGTGAGCCTACCCCATGGACTGCAGCACGCCAGGCTTCCCTGTCCATCACCAACTCCTGGAGTCCCCACTCACAATTTATATTAATGTCCTCACTCATCAATGTATGTTGACGTCAAGGGGAGAAAGACTGACCTTCATTGAGTTGCATCTGCTCTTTCCCTGCAACAAAGCTGGAGTGATCTTACAATAATAAAAGACGACAAAAGGGAATTCAGCAGGCCACAAAATATTCTCACCTCTCGACAGTCGAGGAAGATGAACAAATGTAAGGACTTGAAATATCACACATATGGAATCTCCTTATTTTATTGTCCTTTCCCCTCTTCAAAGGATTTGAAGTGATGGGCTTTCTCGATAAAGGTGTAGTAGTTGTATAAGAAATACTTGTTGCATGGAAAATATGAGTGAATGAGTGAAGGATAAAGGTAGACAAAATGGAAAGATGAGACCAGCCCATGGGAGTGAGGAAGCTGGTGGCCTGTCCTGAGACCGGCTGAAACTGAGCATGAGCCCCAGCTCAGCCCTCTCCAGGGGCAAAAGTTTCTGCCTTCCGGGTCTCCTCTACAAATCCTGGAAAGATGCATTCAAGCCTCACATGAAATACGACGGCGTAGGAAATACTTGAAAGTGCTCTTATAATTTTGCTTTGGGAAATAATTGACTACTTAATTAGGGGCTTCTCTGGTGGCTCAGACAGTAAAGAACCTGCCTGCAAAGCAGGAGACTCGGGTTCGATCCCTGTGTTGGAAAGATCCCCAGGAGAAAGAAATGGCAACCCACTCCAGTATTCTTGCCTGGAGAATTCCATGGACAGAGGAGCCTGACAGACTACAGTCCATGTAGAGATCACAGAGAGCTCGACACAACTGAGCGACTAACACTTTCACTACTTAATTGATTGGCTGAACAATCCAACTTTATGATTTATTATATTTCTCCAATCATCATGAATAGTCAGGAATTCCTGTGAAGAAAGCCAGCATAACTTACAGTTTTCTTCAGAATGTGATTTTTTTTTTATATTAAGTCTAATAGAGATAGCATGGGTTTTTTTAATTTTTTATCAGAGTATAGAAATCCCATGGACAGAGGAGCCTGGTGGGCTACAGTCCACGGTGGGGGGGTCACAAAAGAGTCAGACACGACTTAGCAACTAAAGCCCAGCAACGTAGTTGATTTACAGTGTTGTCATGGTTTCAGAGGTGTAGCGAAAGGAATCTAACACACACACACACGTGCACACATAGGTTGTTACAGAGCATTGGGTTCCCTGTGCCCTGTAGCAGGTCCTCATCCGCCTTCTGTTTTATATGTAGTAGCGTGCGTGTGTCAGTACCATGCAGCGTGAGTTTTTGCTGACATCTAGTTACACACTTGCATTGAACACTTTTATACTGCATAAAATTTGGATGCAGTGGAGCACACTATACTAAGTCTTTTCCCCAGTTCTTAAATATTTTTGTAGGCCCTTAAAAAGCTCACAGACTAAGTGTGCTGGATAAAATAGCTCTGGCCTATCTGACAGATAAAATGCTAAATGCTTTTCTTTCATCAGTAAGAGACAGCATCCTAACTCTTTAAGAGAAGGAAACTTCTGAAACGCCGAAGCAGAACTCCTCCTGTCTGGCGGGATGTTCGTCTCATAGATTCTCTTTGATGTTACTTACCTCTGTAGATGGGCTTTCCCCGTAGCTGACTCCTGGCCTTCAGACTGCAGTGATCAGCATTGCCAGTTGCTCTTGTGTGTGGCAGTTCTTTCATGCTTTCAGCCTCCTGGAGGAACCACTAGGGAGGGATGGCTTTAGGAAGTTAAGGAGGTGAAAGATCTGGTCCTGGCAGCAGAAAGTCTAAAACAGGGCTCCTGTGGCTGGTATCATGCCAGGCAGAAGAAACAGAATAAAAGAACGTTCTTCTGCACCTAATGCTGCATTCCTACGCAGAAGGAGCACCGCACGTGTTTGTTAAATTAAATAGGACAGATTGAACCCTGGGACACAATCCCTCAGGAGAGAGTTCTGTGCCGGCCGGCTGCAGGTCAGCGGGCTGAGCGGGAGGGGAGGTTCACTAACCTCTTGTTCTCCGCCAGCTCCCCTCACACTGTCAAAATAGCCCTCCAGGGGGTACAGAGATCCCCATGCCCAAGAATGCAGCTTCCCAGGTTTTCCCTCCAGATAGGAGCTGTGGCCGCTGATAAATACACGTACAAAGATGTGAGGATGCTGTGCCTCTGGGGTCCCTCCTGTCCTGACACGTAGTGCTCTGACCTCAGAGTCCAGGCTGACCCCAAGCCCGCCAAGCCAGCCCTGAGCCCCCTTTGAAAGACATGTCCCCGTCTTCCTTCTCCCAGAAAGTTTGCCTCGAAACAGGATGTGTTTACAGCTAAATGACTTACTACGTGCATGAGTCGCTTCAGTCATGTCCGACTCTTTGCAACCCTACGGACCATAGTCTGCCCAGCTCCTCTGTCCATGGGATTCTCCGGGCAAGAATTCTGGAAGGGATTGACATGCCCTCCTCCAGGGGATCTTCCCGACCCAGGGATCGAATTCACATCTCCTGTGTCTCTTGCATTGGCAGGCGTGTTCTTTACCACTGGCGCCAACTGGGAAACCCCACTTATTCATAAATGACTTATCACAGTTACAGTTATATGATTCTTTTTTTAATAACTAGTTCTTAAAAGTAGAAAAGTTTTTTTAATTTATTTATTTTAATTGGAGGCTAATTACTTTACAATATTGTAGTGGCTTTTGCCACACATTGACATGAATCAGCCATGGGTGTACATCTGTTCCCCATCCTCAACCCCCTCCCACCTCCNATGGATGGAGGAGCCTGGTGGGCTGCAGTCCATGGGGTCGCTGAGGGTTGGACACGACCGAGCGACTTCACTTTCACTTTTCACTTTCATGCATTAGAGAAGGAAATGGCAACCCACTCCAATGTTCTTGCCTGGAGAATCCCAGGGACGGGGGAGCCTAGTGGGCTGCAGTCCATGGGATCGCTAAGAGTCAGACATGACTGAGCGACTTAACAGCAGCAGCAGCAACATATGTATATATATTGTTTTCATGTTCTTTTCCAAAAATAGTGAATGCAGTTCAGTCCCTGTGCTCTACAGTCGGGGATTCCCAGGTGGCTCACTGGTAAAGAACCTGCCCGCCAATGCAGGAGACACAGGAGGTGTGGGTTCAATCCCTAGGTTGAGAAGGTCCCCTAGAGGAGCAAATGGCAAAGCACTCCAATATTCTTGCCTGGAAAATTCCAAGGACAGAGGAGCCTGGTAGACTACAGTCCATAGCATTGCAAAGAGTAGGACATGACTCAGTTACTCATGAGCGTGGAAAAATTACATCCATTGTCTCCACTGCTTTCTCTTACTTGGAGGCCAAGGTTCAGTTCAGCTCAGTGCAGTTCAGTCGCTCAGTCGTGTCCCACTCTTTGTGACCCCATGAATCACAGCATGCCAGGCCTCCCTGTCCATCANCTTTCTCTTACTTGGAGGCCAAGGTTCAGTTCAGCTCAGTGCAGTTCAGTCGCTCAGTCGTGTCCCACTCTTTGTGACCCCATGAATCACAGCATGCCAGGCCTCCCTGTCCATCACCAACTCCCGGAATTCAAGGTTAGTGATGTGAAGTGTGAAGTGAAGTTTCTCAATCGTGTCCGACTCCTTGCCGACCCCACGGACTGTATAGCCTACAAGGCTCCTCTGTCCATGGAATTTTCCAGGCAAGAGTACTGGAGTGGGTTGCCATAGCCAAAAGTAAAACCCTGCATGGTTGCATCTTCCAGCCCCTGGAGCCCTGGTTATATCCTCACGTTCTGTTCACAGTTACTGTGGTGGGTGAATGAGGCTGGTGCCATCCAGTCTACACTCGGTTCTGCACGCAGTGTAGAAAAACCTGTCAAATCAACCTGTTCAGATTCAGATCATTCACAAATCACCTTCCTGTGGAAACTTTGAAGATGAAACAGCACACAATGGACCTCAGCCAGGCACTGTGAGCTGCCCACAGGCCGCCCGTGTGACATCAGGAGTGTCCGCGAGTCCCATAGCACCTAGTGTTTGAATCACGAAACCAGTGCTTTATCTTCTTCTTAGCTTTCCCCCAAATCCATATTCTCTGTTTAATGCGTTTCCATATTTAACATGCGCCCATTTTCTCCTCCAGGTTGAAGAGAGACCAGAAAAAGACTTCACTGAAAAGGTAGAGGATTTCTGTAGAGCTTTCTGTGATGTCATATAGAAACCAGAGGGCCCCGAGATTTATGCGTGAAACTGACCAGACAATGTATTGCTTGATCTTGAGTAAAGAATTTCACCACGGAGTGAAGCGGACTAGTGAGTGGCTCCCCAGCCAGCATCACCACCTTTGGGGGTCCCTTCCCAGTGTGTGTTTAAATCTTGAAGAACAGGGAAGGAATTCAGTGATGGGCCCAGGCGTGGGGCTCACAGTTAATCCAGACCAACTTCCAGCATTCATGAGGCCCCTTGAGATGAGGCCCCTCTCTTTGTGGCTCGCCATAAACTCAGCAAAGATTTTCCAGTTTGGAGACTGACTCCAAGTAAAGGAACCATCCTGGTAGACTGAGAAGCTGTTCTGGTTTTGACTGAAATCCCATTTGCTCTTTGCCACGTCGCAGGGGTCTCGCAGCCTGCCCGGCCTGTCTGCAGCCACGCTGGCCTCCCTGGGTGGGACTTCCTCTCGGAGGGGCAGTGGGGACACCTCCATCTCCATTGACACCGAGGCTTCCATCCGGGAGATCAAGGTAAGTCTCTCTGCTTAACACGTGAGCCAGAGAAACCATTTGTGGAAAGCAGTCTGGAAGAAAAATGAGATCGAGTTTGTAAATTCCCAGCTTTTTCTTCTTGGTTAGGTCTTCCCTGGCTCCCGTAAGCTCCGTGTTCCAGTAACAGCAGGCTCCAGCCTCGTTGTGGTGTCCCGCAGGGAGCCGCCCCTGACTTCCCTGCCCCAGCGGGGCTCACCTGCGCTGGCATTCCTCAGCTCCCCGGGTACAGCTGGGCGGGAGCCCGCACCACGCTGCCTGGAGGCACTCAGCCCCCACTGCACGCAGGGCAGGTGCAGACACTCCATCCTTAGTGCTGAAACGTGCTGGTCACAGAGTCCTCGCCACTCCCAGGGGTCCCACCATGCCCTTGGAGCACCCGTGCCCTCTGCCTGCAACACGCCCTCCCTCCCCCACTGTAACTGGCTTCCTGTCGACCCCGGCATGGCCTTTTAGTGACTTTTTCCTCCTCCCCCTGGAATGTGCACACTGCTCTCCGTTACATCTCAACACTGAGCGTGTGACAGAGAAATGGCCTCTGCTTGTCAGAGCACCTGGGGATGCCCCGTCTGGACAGGCGGCCGGGCCGATGGAAGGCTGAGTCACCAGACCTCGTGTCCCCTGGACAGAGCCCAGGCCAGCGAGGTGCTTCCAGGTCAGGTTTGGCCTCGTTTATGGACACGCTTTCTAGTAACGAAAGCTGGCTGCGAGAGAACCAGCCACCCCTGCTGCTGTCTGAACTGCGGGGTGTCATTTGCCAGGGAGCCCAGAGCATCGGGGCCGGCGGGGGACCAGCTTCCGCAGACCCCTTCCAGCTCCCCTGCTTCCTAGAAGTTTCCGATCGCTCTTCCTGAAATGTCCCCACCCCCGAACCACCCCTCCTCGGCTCCTGCAGGTTGGGGCGTCCTTCCCTGCCCTGAGGCAGCGTTTGCTGCAGTCATACACTGTCTCTGTGCTTGGCCTGTGAGCCTCATCCCCTTGATCCACAAGGATTTACTGAGATTCCAGCTCATACCGGACACCAGCCCCCAGGAATGTGAGGGTGGACCAGGCGGGAAGGCAGAGACCTGGCGGTCCATAAGGGTCGGGGCAAGGCTTTGCTGGTTCCCATCTTCAGTATCTTGCTCTATATGTAGCACAGAGTAGATCTCAAAAGAGCTTGAATGAGCTGTTAAATGTGAGCAAATTAACTTGTTCCATTCTCAGAAGCTCATTTGCCTGTTTTATAAAGATGTGTCAAAATATATGAAGACATCTACGTCTGATAAAGCTGCGTAACATTGTATGAGGCACACCGAAATTTTCATCTTTGTAGTATTGGAAGTCATCTAATTTTTCTTTTAATACTTAAAGAGATGAAGAGAAGATTGCTGCTAAGACTACCCAAGAAAGGGAGCTGCCTCTCCTTCTCTGTGGTTTCTGTCCGTTTTTTTTTTCCCCCCTTTGACATCATTTGCCTTTTTTGCCATTTCCCCCAGGAACTCAATGAGTTAAAGGACCAGATTCAGGATGTAGAAGGCAAATACATGCAGGGATTGAAAGAGATGAAGGTACCAGCTTACAGAAGCGTGGACTTACGGAATTAACCCAGTTTAACTGTAAAAGCCCTCCAGAAAGCCTTCAGAGAAACCTTGCTTGCTCTGGAGGGGCTCCAGACTGCAGACCTCAGGGCGGCAGCAATACTGGAAGCCTGGGTGTGTGTGTTCCTGGTTTACCCAAAAGCAGCTTTTAAGCCAAGACCTGAAAATCGTAACTCACTAGAAAAACTTACTAACTCGTTTTTCTGATGCATGTCCTTTACTCACCGTCCTCCCACCACCACCTTCTCATTTCCCACAGAAGTGTACCCTCCGTGACACACTTCCAACCCACCTGGAGAAGGATTGGGGGCTTTCTCCATTTATATACAGACCTTACATAACAAACACTGCTTCATCTTAATTTGCTTCTCAAAACACCTGATGTCTCCCAGTAAGAAAGTTTGGTTGCTGTGCTTTTTGAAACACACAAATTATTTGCATCCTGAGCCATTTTACTAATGGAAGCAATGTCTGAATATGTATCATCTTGAATTTATTTGAGTAAATACCCAGTACTTTTAGGAGGTGGAGTTACTGCGTTGTGCCAACAGGAAATTGAGTTGCCAGGCTCCCTGAAGGTGAGGTGGGGAGTCAGAGGCTGTTCTCTGACTTCACTGGGCAATCAGAGAGGGTAATTCTGTGCCTTCCTTTTCAATGCCCAGGAAAGTACCCCCGAAGCAGTCCGAGTTCAGTATCCCAGGGGGGCCGAACCACATGACTGATCACTTGCTGCTTTGTGACCTCTCTTTGTGTGTGTGTACTAAGTTGCTTCAGTTATGTCCAACTCTTTGTGACCCCGTGGCCTGTAGCATGCCAGGCTCCTCTGTCAACAGGATTCTGCAGGCAAGAATACTAGAGTGGGTTGCCAGGCCCTCCTCCAGGGGATCTTCCCGACCCAGGGATCGAACCCACATCTCAGTATGTCTCCTGCGTTGCAGGCGGGTTCTTTACCACTAGCATCCCCTGGGAAGCGCTGTGACCTCTCTATAGGGTGGGGATTAAGATTCTGGCTTTCAACTCCTGGTGGGGCTGAGAAGGGAGCCAGGGAAGCAGCCCAGGGATCACAGGCCCCACCCAGAGGTGCCTACCCTTCTGCAGCTCAGGGTCCTCTGCTGCCCTCTGTTCTCCTGGGGTCGCCTTCCCCTGATCTATGCTCCGGGACCCACATGCTGCTATACCCTGTGGCCTGCCCTGCCAGGGGGTGAGCATGTTTATTTTCGAGCCTCTTTCCCTAATCGTCATTTCAAAGGAACAGCATTTGCCTTCCCAGGACCTGCCCAGGGAGGCCTGAGGAGCTTGTTGAGTTTTCCTCTGCGTCGCAGATGTGAGATTGCCCTTAAGCCTCTCCTGGTTCCTCAGTCGCCATGGGAACAGTGGGCAGCTGGTGGCAGGGGTTCTCTCGCCCCTCCCCCCTCGCACTGGCGCTGTCCCAGGTGCTGATCACATGTCTGGAGCGGTCACGTCAGGCGCCTGTTGAACAGCCCAGCCTAGTTCAGAACCCACAGCTGGACTCTGCTGCTTCTGTGACCAGCGCCCTTTCCATCCGGGGTGCCCCTTGTCCTAAGGACTGTAAATTACTTTCATCTCTAGACACAGTTAATAACTAATTTTCCAAGTCTCGAGAATTTGAGCAAATTAAAAGGAGGACTTTCTGGGCAATCAAAACTGGCTGTGTTTCTTCTTCTGATTCATTTGCTCTAAGAAATAAAATGTAAATTTAGAGCTGAGTTTTTGGGGTGTCGCTAAAAATGCTGAACTGAAATTTCTTTCTACAATTTCAAAAACCTGACCTGGTTTCTACAGGACTCACTAGCAGAAGTTGAGGAGAAATATAAGAAGGCTATGGTTTCCAACGCTCAGCTAGACAATGAGAAGACGAACTTCATGTACCAGGTCGACACGCTAAAGGACATGCTGCTGGAGCTGGAAGAGCAGCTGGCCGAGTCCAGGCGGCAGTACGAGGAGAAGTGCAAAGTGCGTGCCCCCCGTGCAGGGAAGAGTGACTGTGTGCAGGTGGTGTGTGTGAGGGGCGGGGAGCATACACGTAAGTGATACACGCAAGGATGGGGGGACGTATATGTGTGTGTGTGTATATGTATAGGGAAAGTCACTCAGTCGTGTCTGACTCTTTGCGACCCCATGGACTATATACAGTCCCTGGAATTCTCCAAGCCAGAATACTAGATTGAGTAGCCTTTCCCTTCTCCAATACATATGTATACACACACGCATAACGCTTTCCGAGTGGCTCAGGGGTAAAGAATCTGCCTGCAATGCAGGAGACGGGAGTTTGATCCCTGGATCAGGGAGATGCCCTGGAGAAGGGAATGGCAACCCACTCCAGTATTCTTGCCTGGGAAATCCGATGGACAGAGGAGCCTGGCAAGCTACAGTCCATGGGGTCGCAAAGAGTTGAACATGACTTAGCGACTAAACAACAGCAAGAATATAGATACATATGTTTGGTATATATAAGGATGGTAGAATATATATAAATGATATATGTGAGGATAGAGTATATATGTAAATAGTCTATGTAAGAATGGGAGAATATATATATATGCATATATATATATGGTATATGTAATTATGGTAGAATATATGCATATTGAACACGACTGAGCAACTGAACAGAACTGAACTGATGGTATTAATATATATAAGGATGGGAGAATGTATATATGATATATGTAAGAATTGGAGAATACATATGGTATATTTAAGAATCAAAAGATATATGTGTGTACATATATATATTTGATATGTGGTATGTATCTACATATATATATATGTTATATAGGTATATATACATGTTTATGTATATATTTGTGTGTATATAGTTTTTTAAAAAACAGTCATTCTCTACTTGCCCTGGAAGCTCAAACATCTAAGAATAAGAATACCATGCTCTTTGCTGAGGTACTTGATTTATTAATATGCAAATTTTCAATATGTAAACTAGAGACAATTTTACTAGGAGGACACTTGTGTTTTTTGCATGTAAGGTAAAATCATAGCTGTGGAAAACCTGCNGCTGGCCTCCCTGGGTGGGACTTCCTCTCGGAGGGGCAGTGGGGACACCTCCATCTCCATTGACACCGAGGCTTCCATCCGGGAGATCAAGGAACTCAATGAGTTAAAGGACCAGATTCAGGATGTAGAAGGCAAATACATGCAGGGATTGAAAGAGATGAAGGACTCACTAGCAGAAGTTGAGGAGAAATATAAGAAGGCTATGGTTTCCAACGCTCAGCTAGACAATGAGAAGACGAACTTCATGTACCAGGTCGACACGCTAAAGGACATGCTGCTGGAGCTGGAAGAGCAGCTGGCCGAGTCCAGGCGGCAGTACGAGGAGAAGTGCAAAGTGCGTGCCCCCCGTGCAGGGAAGAGTGACTGTGTGCAGGTGGTGTGTGTGAGGGGCGGGGAGCATACACGTAAGTGATACACGCAAGGATGGGGGGACGTATATGTGTGTGTGTGTATATGTATAGGGAAAGTCACTCAGTCGTGTCTGACTCTTTGCGACCCCATGGACTATATACAGTCCCTGGAATTCTCCAAGCCAGAATACTAGATTGAGTAGCCTTTCCCTTCTCCAATACATATGTATACACACACGCATAACGCTTTCCGAGTGGCTCAGGGGTAAAGAATCTGCCTGCAATGCAGGAGACGGGAGTTTGATCCCTGGATCAGGGAGATGCCCTGGAGAAGGGAATGGCAACCCACTCCAGTATTCTTGCCTGGGAAATCCGATGGACAGAGGAGCCTGGCAAGCTACAGTCCATGGGGTCGCAAAGAGTTGAACATGACTTAGCGACTAAACAACAGCAAGAATATAGATACATATGTTTGGTATATATAAGGATGGTAGAATATATATAAATGATATATGTGAGGATAGAGTATATATGTAAATAGTCTATGTAAGAATGGGAGAATATATATATATGCATATATATATATGGTATATGTAATTATGGTAGAATATATGCATATTGAACACGACTGAGCAACTGAACAGAACTGAACTGATGGTATTAATATATATAAGGATGGGAGAATGTATATATGATATATGTAAGAATTGGAGAATACATATGGTATATTTAAGAATCAAAAGATATATGTGTGTACATATATATATTTGATATGTGGTATGTATCTACATATATATATATGTTATATAGGTATATATACATGTTTATGTATATATTTGTGTGTATATAGTTTTTTAAAAAACAGTCATTCTCTACTTGCCCTGGAAGCTCAAACATCTAAGAATAAGAATACCATGCTCTTTGCTGAGGTACTTGATTTATTAATATGCAAATTTTCAATATGTAAACTAGAGACAATTTTACTAGGAGGACACTTGTGTTTTTTGCATGTAAGGTAAAATCATAGCTGTGGAAAACCTGCCTCCAAAAGACGCAGAATGCTTGAATGAGGCATAATTAGATGCTTCAAGATTTTCCTGTTAATATTTATTTCTGGATTTTTATTTTGTTATCTCAACACCAGAGAGAAATAGTTGCAAGTATCAAGGATTTTAAGGAAATTTATTCACTCGTTTTCTGCTGATTGGAAAAAAAAACACAGTTACTCCATTTAAGAATTAAACACCTTCATCAATCTCAAAAAAGAGGAGAATGTTATTTGGGCTTTCATTAAGAAGCACTGGAGTTAATGAGTTAATTTATGACATCAACAAAAGGCATAAGCATGTGTGGAAATTAATGACAACAGGTTTGACTTGGTAAAGGCCAAACTTAATTGTTCTTTGTGAGACAGAGAACACGAATATTTGTCCTTCATATTTTAAGGAATTAGTTGGTTTTTCAAATCCTAGGGTATTGACCAGTTTCTAAGAGTTGCTGAAATAAATAGAAAATTTAATTTGTGAGTGTCATTATCTTTTTTGCTAACTGGTTATATCCTCTAAAGGGCTTCCCCAGTAGCTCAGCTATAAAGAATCCGCCTGCCAATGCAGGAGACGTGGGTTCAATCCCTGGGTCGGGAGGATTCCCTGCAGAAGGAAATGGCAACCCACTCCAGTACTCTTACCTGGAAAATCCCGTGGACAGAGGAGACTGGTGGGCTACAGTCCATAGGGGTGCAAAAGCTTCAGACCTGACTTAGCGACAAAATAACAACAAAAATATCCTCTAAATCCAGGAGTTAAACCCAAGGTGCTGTTAACAACTCCAAGGCCTCTTTATTTCACTGCTGTGGTTGAGTTAGAAGCTGAAGAAGAATTTTGTCTATGAAGTCCCTGATAACTGAATGCTGAAATGAAGGAGAAACTTTTCATGAGACCTGATGCTGTGAAAGCTTCCTTTGAAACTGATTGACAATTTAGGAACGGAGAGCATATTCTGAACACCACTCAGGTGGACGAGTACTTAACACGTTCCAAATTCTCCTAACATGCCCTCATGTAGGCATCGGGAAGTAGACCCAGAGACCCCAAATCTAATTCCAGAGAAGTGGAGTGACCCTGGAACATCCCCAAAGTGGGGATCACAAACCAAGCAAAACCCAACAGACAGGTCCTTGTCATGGTTTGGAGGGTTCCAGAAAATGAGTGTGCTCAGGATGCCACAGTGAGCTAAGGCCCAGTCCCTTCTAGAATAGCAGGCATCACATCTGGGGAAGGTGTCCCCTGCTGTCCCTGAAATCCTGGGAAACACCATGGGCAGAGGAGCCTGCCAGGTCCACGGGGCTGCGAGAGCTGGACACGCAGCTGGTTGGGCCCCAGACCGTCTTCAGGGACTGTGCTGCTCTACTGGGCTGAGCAGAAGACAGAAGGGCCGTAGTGCCGGGTGTGGGGGTGCATTTCATACAGGCGAGACTCGGATTGGGGGAGAGGCTTTATGTTGACAAGTGCTTTATGTCCCCTTGCCCCTATTTTGTCTCTAGGGTACAGAGCTGGCTATCTATTGTTAGTGAGATAAACTTGCCAAAGTAGACCACATTTACCCCCTTTTTCTCCCAAAGAGTATTCACTGGCATATTTCAAAATCAGGGATAATTTTATTATCTGTTGTTTTTTAGTCAAACGATAAGATGTGTTAGACTCTTTAGCGACCCCATGGACTGCAGCACACCAGGCTTCCCTGTCCTTCACAATCTCCCAGAGTTTGCTCAAACTCCTGTCCGTTGCGTCTGTGATGCCATCCAACCATCTCATCCTCTGTCTCCCTCTTCTCCTCCTGCCTTCAGTCTTTCTCAGCATCAGGGTCTCTTCCATCAGAGTCTTTTTGGCTCTCTGCATCAGGGGGCCAAAGTATTGGAGCTTCAGCTTCAGCATCAGTCTTTCCAGTGAATACTCGGGGTTTATTCCCTTTAGGATTGACTAAGGGACTCCTTAGTCAAGAGGTTTGATCTCCTTTCAGCGAAGGGACGCTCCAGAGTCTTCTCCAGCACCATAATTCGAAAGTGTCAGTTCTTTGGTGGTCAGCTTTCTTCATGGTCCAGCTCTCACATTCGTATGTGACCACTGGAGAAACCAGAGCTTTGATTTTGGGGACTTTGTCGGCAAAGTGATGCCTCTGCTTTTTAATATGCTGTCTAGGTTTATCATGGCTTTTCTTCCAAGGAGCAAGCATCTTTTAATTTGTTGGCTGCAGTCACCATCTGCACTGATTTTTATTTTTATCATCAGCCTTTTACAGATTTTATTGTCAGTCTTTTGCAGTGGTGCCTCCTCCAGGTCTTCAGCCCAGACAACCCTGTGGACCTCATCAGGCACCCTAGAGAGGGACCCCTTCCAGGGCCCTGCTTACTTTAAAGAAATCAGGAGACACTGTCAGTTGCATCAGCTCCTCAGGTTAATTTTATAGTAAATCGTAGGTGTCTGGGAGAAGGCAATGGCACCCCACTCCAGTACTCTTGCCTGGAAAATCCCATGGACGGCGGAGCCTGGTAGGCTGCAGTCCATGGGGTTGCGAAGAGTCGGACATGACTGAGCAACTTCACTTTCACTTTTCACTTTCATGCACTGGAGAAGGAAATGGCAACCCCCTCCAGTGTTCTTGCCTGGAGAATCCCGGGGACGGGGGAGCCTGGTGGGCTGCCGTCTATGGGGTCGCACAGAGTCGGACACGACTGAAGGGACTCAGCAGCAGCAGCAGGGCTGTCTCCTAGAAAATCCAGAGAAATGGGCTCCTGTCATTAAAAAAGCCTTGAAAACTGTGTTGACATAGTAGCAGGTGAAGGTCAATCTTAAAAATGTGAGCTAGAGGGACAGAAAAATGTGATTCCACTGCAACTTGAATGTTCCTCTTCTCTTTTATAGGAATTTGAAAGGGAAAAGCATGCCCACAGTATACTCCAGTTTCAGTTTGCTGAAGTGAAAGAGGCCCTGAAGCAAAGAGAAGAAATGCTTGAGGTGAGTAGCTTTTCCTTTTTTTCTTTTCTTTCCTTCCTTTTTTTTTTTTTTTTTTTTTTTGACTTGGGAACATTTTGTTGGTTTATTCCTGAAGTTAATCAGTTTTCTTGGACACTGACCTCAGGTGAATTCCCTATGCCTGTGTAAGGAGGCAGCTGCTTTTATTAGAGCAGATTCTCTTTCTTTGGAGGTTTTGGGTTTGTTCGGGGACGTGTGGCAGAGAGGATAATGGCCCCCTAAGATGTCCACGTCCTAATCCCTGGAACTGTAAGTCACGTTTCACAGCAAAGAGGATTTTGTAGATGTGATTGAGGACCTTGTGATGGGAATCGATCCTGTGTTGTCCAGGTGGGCCCAGTGTGATGCTAAGAGTCCTTGTAAGAGGGAAGCAGAGTCAAAGGCAGATTAGGAGACGTGACCACGGGATTGGAGGTCAGAGCCATGTGAGGGAGGGGCCACAAGCCAAACTGTGGGCACCCCTAGGAGCTGAAAGGAAGCGGGGAATAGATTCTGTCCCCGCCCTGCCCCATCCCTGGTCTCCAGAAAAGACCCCAGGCCTGCCCACACCTTGGGGACACTGCAAGACTTCTGAACTTCCGAGCCCTAGAGCTGTAAGAAAATAAATCTGTGTTGTTCTAAGCCACTGGATGTGTGGTTATTTGTTGCAGTGACAATAGGAAATTAATACAGGCTTGATTTTTTTTTTTTTAATCTTTTTAACTTGATTAGAACTTTCGCACCTGTCAGTGAGGGTTTCACTCCGGGTTTTCTTCCAGCACTGGGAGCTGGGGAGCATCCTGAGAACAAACTCGGGATCAGCGAACAGGCCTGGCGCTGGGCTCCCCAGTGCGCGTGCTGACTCTGGGGCTGTCCGCGCCGCAGAGTGCCTCCCTCTCTAACCCTGTGTCTGCTTTCTTTCCGTCTGTCCCTATTCTTCAGGAAATCCGACAGCTACAGCAGAAACAGGCGAGTTGTATCAGGGAGATTTCTGATCTTCAGGAAACAATAGAGTGGAAAGACAGAAAAATAGGGGTAGGACCCCCAAGCCTTTGGCATCTGTGCAAGTGGGCAGTCTGCCCAGCAAACTGAGCGTGCTCAGATTCTTTGGTTTCCCAAAAAGGCTTGTTTGAGTTTGCATGCGACCCCCACGTGACATGAAATGAATAAAAGAGACTGCATGAACTCACCCAAATGGACGTTAACTCCAAATTGGAAGCTGACTTCCAGCTGGGGAGATTCTCGTTTTGTCGACACTCGGGGCCTCCGGCCTGCCTGTGAGCGGCCAGCTGCACGAGGTCAGAGGGGCGAGGAAGTGCAGCTGGCGGGCCCACGTGGGGCTCGGACCTCTCGGGACGCCCTGTCGGCGTCGCCTGGGCTCCTTTCAAAGGGCTTTGAGGACGCTGCGAGGCGGCAGGGGCGGAGCCCCTCGAAGCCCTCCCTCGGGTCTCCCCGGGGAGGTGTCAGCATCTCCCTCCCCAAGGAAGGAGGCAGTCCGTCTGCCTCTTTTCAGCAGTGCTGGGTGGGCAGAGAGGAGCCCACTTAGTTAAGGAACGGCTGTGTTCTGTGACGCCAGACAGCTTCCAGACCACGGCGACTCACACCTCACGGCTCTGACAGCCATCTCGAGACGTTAGAGCAAAGCTCGGCGCTTTTCCGTCTGAAGCGGCGCCTTGCCTTCACTCTGATAGCTGCACCGACACTTGCTGAGGGCTCTGTGTGCATGTCTGTGTGTGCGCTGCGCTTGCTTCAGGACCACCCTATGCTTATCTGTGACAACAGACACCGAGAATCAAGATACAAAAATAGTCAAATTGCTGTTAAATAAAACAGTTGTCACTGGGGGTTCATAAGCATGTCTCCATTTACCCCTCACTGAAAAGGATGCGTTGCTTCTGTTACTTCTCTGACGATGCTGTGAAGCCACAGACTGAGCCAGGAGAGGATGTGAAAAAGAGGGCCTCCTTCAAAATACTGATGTCCTTCGGGGAGCACGCGCAGCGACATTGCCTGGCTGGCGTACACTGCATGCAAAGCTTCACGCTCGCACTGCGTTTGTGTCTCTGAGCATAGTCTGTTGGGCGTCTTGCCGATGTCAGTGTTTTCCTTAGTATTCGTGGAAGCCTCCTTCCTAGTCCTGCTTCTGAGGCCAGCTGCTCACCTGTGCCTGTCTTCTCTCTCCCTGCTGCGCTGCACACTCAGGCGTTAGAGAGACAGAAAGAGTTCTTTGATTCCGTCAGGAGTGAACGAGACGATCTTAGGGAAGAAGTAGTCCTGCTGAAGGAGGAATTAAAGGTACGAAGCCACAAAGTACGGTTAAAGAAAAAAAGCCGGCAGCAGCAGCACCACGATTCTCAAGAATGAGTGTGTGTGGACAGTGGTGTTCATTAATTTTATGACGTTGATTTTTGTTCCGTTAGTAAAATCAAATCGTGGGTCGACTGACTCCAGAGAGACAAGTGAAGTCTGTACATCCTGTGGGGGCATGCCCATTGCCTGTCAATGTTTACAAGGATATCTGATCTTGAAAGCAATTCTGATTTCCAAGAATTTCTTTTGATAAACTGTCTGAATTTTTTCTCAAACTCATTAGTCAATTCTCCACAACATTACTCCAAGTTAGAGTAGCTCTTTGTTCCATATAAATACATATATCAAGGCTGGACCGTAAGGACCTTTCTAGCTGAACAGTGTATAGGTGTCACCAGTCAGACTGGGAGATCTCATGGACTGTTGGAAGTTCTGCGTCCTGTCTGGGCCACGTCTAAGGTCTTCTGCTGCTGGCTGGATGCTGAGTGAAATAAACCAACAGGCAGCAGTGGAGGTCAGAGCCCTGGGTGGACTCTCGGCACCGTGGGAGGCAGTGCTGAGTCTAGGGGTTGTGGCCAGGGACTGGCTCCTGCGTTGCCAACAGAAACATCAGTGTCAGCTACTTACAATGAAAGGTCAGCAGGGTCAGAGCTCAAGTCACGGAGCTGCTCCTCACCAGGGTGTGCATACACATGGAGAGTTGGGGAATTCCTCCAAAGCAGAAGAGAAAGTGCTGTAGGTGGCAGGAGGGCAGGAGGGAGGGGGTGGTTCAGGGTGAAGCGGGTATCCTGGCATTGTGAAGTGCAGCTGAGTTTAAAGTGCTTTGCTATGTGAAAGAAAGTGTGAAAGTGAAAGTCACTCAGTAGTGTCTGACTCTTTGTGACTCACGGACTATACAGTCCGTGGAACTCTCCAGGCCAGAATACTGGAGTGGGTAGCCTTTCCCTTCTCCAGGGGATCTTCCCAACCCAGGGATGGAACTCAGGTCTCCCACATTGCAGGCAGATTCTTTACCAGCTGAGCCACAAGGGAAGCTATGAAGTGAGCACAAATTGTATTTCTTTGGAATACAGCAGACATTCCAGCCAAGGTTCACCGTTCCTTTCAGAACACGTACATATTTCTTTCTTTACTTCTGTGCCTCCTTTTAAAGAACACAACCGGGGTTCTAGAGGTCAAGACCCTTTTACAATGATGTGCTTCACGTTCCACTTTCTGGCCGCCTACAGTTAAGAAGGGATGCCGGCCGAAAGCGTTTTATCACCAGCGCATTAAGACATGGATGGGAACATGTAAGAAAGAACGGCCCTTGGATGAAGACTTCCCAGACCTGTGTGTGTTGATAGAATATTTCCAGGGGTGGAGCCTAGCAATTCTCTATTTCTGTAGCTTTTTCCTCTGCTTAGGGAAAAGTGAGGTTTCTTACAATTACTATTTATAA
The DNA here is from genome assembly GCA_006410875.1 of Neotragus pygmaeus. Lineage (NCBI taxonomy): Eukaryota > Metazoa > Chordata > Mammalia > Artiodactyla > Bovidae > Neotragus > Neotragus pygmaeus. Next base: position 83,915 of record SJYV01043454.1, on the reverse strand, counting down.
AATAAAGTTTAACCGTGTATCACTTAGTGATTATTATGATGAGCATGTTTTTATTCCCAGAAACATGGAATAATACTAAATTCAGAAATAACTACCAACGGAGAGACGCCAGACACTCTGAACAGCATTGCCTTGCAAGGTTCCACAAAAATGACAAAGGAAGAGCTGAGTGCCCTCAAGGCGACGGGGGACGGGGCCCTCGGTAAGTTCGTGCTTCCCTTTGACCCTTCCGTCTTCCGGTCAGCACTGGTCCACCTCTGCGCTGGTGGAGCTGACTCGGTCACCACTGATCCATTAACCGTCACCCAGCATGCCCTGCGTCTGTCCTTCACGGGAACCTCCCCCCTACCCGGCACTGCCACCCACGTGTGCTGCCTGGCGTGTCCTGTTCATTGCTCACCACCAAAGGCTCAAGAACATGTTTCTTTTGCTTCTCAAAGCTGCCAGTGAGACTGTGAATACACGGAAAATAATCTCAGAATTCAGTGACAGCGCTGACATTTCTATTAGGTTTTCCTCGGTCATGTGCCAAATATGGCGTTGTGACTTACTGTTACAGAACTGTCAAAAGAGCAGAATAGCAGCAGCTGTACAGTAAGTTAGGTGACCATGTCTGCAAGCCTGTGCTGCAAGTCCTGGGCACCGTTAAGCGTTTGGAGAGCCTGAGGTGCCTGTGGACGGTACAGATGGACAGGGAGCCCTGGGGTGTGAGTGTGGTCGGTGAGGACGGCTTTCCTTATAAACAAGAGTCTGAGTATGTCTGCCCGTTTGTCAGAGGTGATGTTCCTTTGTGTGTCCTGTTTTTACTTCTGAAAGAGTATAAACTGAGGAACCCAATAGATAGTGGGAATGTGTGATACAATTTGCAGGTACCTGGAAAGATTCGCCAGTTAATATCTGTCATAATACCCGGCTTTGGTTAGCGTCTGGTGGACAGTCTGAAATTGTAGCTGGCAAATAAGGTCTCCCTTGCAGCTGGTGATCAGTTGCGTTTCAGCTTTTCACAGTGAGGCTGGGACAAGGTCAGGGACCATGGCTTTCATTTCCATTTGAGGGTTCTCCATGGAAGTGGAGAAAAACTGCAGGCCCAGCTTCCCAGGCCTGCCTTTCCAGAAGGTGCTTCATTATGTGATGGCTATTCAAGAACCACAGCTCTTTTCATTGTGTTGAAGTTACTGAAAGAAAGTAAACTGATGCATGTCCATCCTCCCTTTACGTTCCTACCTGAGCGGCTAGGATTCATCCTGCTGCTCTTATACGTTTTATAAATCCTTGATAGCTGCTGTGTAACAAACACTTAAAGAACTAGAAACATCTATTTTGTGTATCCACATATTTTTGGATTGTATATCCCTGTTAGTAAAGAATTGTGGAAACTTCCAAATACATAACGTTTATTTTTCATTTGTATGTGTAATATTTAATTAATATGAAAGGTACATTATAAAAGAGACACAATACTAGAGATTTTTAAGGGGTGAAGCGAAGGTGACTAAAGGAATCCTGGTTGTCTGTCCACTTTCCCTGGAGACTGCTGGTCCTAAGTCCCCAACTGTGACTTTCAGTGACGTGGCAGCTCCTACACTGGGGCACTGTTTGTGTCGGGAACCCCAAATGTAATTCTTCATTTCAAAGCAGTAACAGATCCTTTCATTCCTAAGTCTTTAACTGATGAATGGTTTATGTGTGACTAAGTGGTCTCTTGATTGGAGGCATTGGCTCCCACCCCCCAGGAAAGGAACAGAGATGTGGGAGGCACAGCCTGCTTCCCCAGGAAGACAGGGATTAGGGGCGGAGGTGGAGTTCTCTTGACCTCCACGAGCTGCTTCCAAAGTGGCTTCCTGGAGACGGACCTCGAGGCTGAGCTCCTTCAGGTGAACTGAATGTTTCTTTTAAAAGCGATCTGCAGGCTGCTCCTAGAGCCGGGTGGGGTGCAGTGCAGCTCAGCAGCCGGGAGAGTAGGCCTGGTCGCCTTGTGCGTCCAGAAATGAGAACGGGGACCACGAGCCTTGAGTCACTCTGAAAGCCCTCATCTTGGACGGCTGGGCTGTCTGGGCCGGAGCTCTTGCTTGTCTGTTAAAAGTCCCCCTTTGAGAGTCCCTTCACCCCACGCGGCGCCAGCAGCCCCTGGCCCCTGATGTGGCGGCAGTGGCCTCCGCTGCCCCAGCGTCTGCTCACGCGATGGCTGCTTTGCCGCACAGAACTGGCAAAGGCTTCTGTCCGCGGGCTTCTCTGCTGGCGCTCTCTCTCTAGGAGCGGGGTTGGCTGGGAAAGAGAACATGTGTTTGCGTTGTAATTTGTGTTGTATGGTCAACCACATCATGGGGTCCCTTCAATTTTCTCAATGGTCTTTTAGGAAGAGCCAATGGAGTGGAGGTGAAAAGTGAAATGGTGGAGCGTGAGGGGGAAAGAGCAGGCTTGCAGAGCCCTGAGCAGAGACAGCACAAAGAGGACCCGGGAGAGAGCTGTGCGGACACAGAGGCGTCACACCCTGGGGCCAGTGCCGAGGACCAGAGAGCCTCTGCGGACGGAGCCCCCTCCCCGGGAACACTAGTCAATTCCGAGAGCGAGGAAGAGGTTCAAAGCCGAGCTCTAGAATCCGCTTCCTTCCTTGCAGACACCCGGCAGGTTGAGGCAAGTGAGGTCATAAACAGTGAACTAGTTGGTGAAATCCCAGATCCTGGGATTGGGCAGGGCCGTGGCAATGCCTTGGATATCGAAAACCAAAGGGAAGAATCTGCTAAAGAACGGGAAAAAGGAAAACAGGAAGATTTGAAGGCCAACGTGGAAGAGATGAGTACAAAACCATGTCAGGAGTCTGCTCCTCCACAGATATCTGAGGCTGAAAGGGAGAGCAGTGCAGACCCTAGCAAGCAGAGTGGGAGCCCCACAAAGGCTGAGCCAGAGGCAGGGCTCGCTGGGCTGGGGACACAGGGGGGCGCTGCAGCCTCAAGCCCTCTAAGCGGTACTGATGACCCAGGGAGTCACCATGAAAAACGCCTGGTAGACGCCCTGGAGGGGCCAGAGCCCAATGCAGGGCAGGATGCAGAGGAAGAACTTGCCAACCAGGAGGCAGCTGAGCCCAGGGAGGCCCCAGTTCAGAGCACGGAGGCAGGAGGGGAGAACGAGGAGGAGAGGGCGGAGGAAGGAAGGAGCTCGAGGGAGGAGAGACCAGTTGAGCCAGAGGTCCAAACCAGCCCTCGTCCTCCAGAAGCCGAAAGCAGTCCCCAGGAGGTGACGGACCCAAGGGTGGAAGATGCTGAAAGTGAACCCCTGGATGTGAAAGACGTCAACGAGGAGAACGACCAACAGGGAGAGGCACTGGATTCGTCGCAGAAGAAGACAAAGAACAAGAAAAAGAAAAACAAGAAGAAAAAAGCGCCAGCACCTGCAGAGATCAAAGGCGTTCAGAACGAGATAACGTTTCAGAGCCCAGCATTAAGTGAAGGGAAAGGGCAGGAAAAAGACACTGATGAAAACCCGGTTGTAGGTGCCCAGAACGAGGTCACTAAGAACCCCGCACAGAACAGTGTAGCAGAGAGCAGTGAAAATAGTGATGGTCCAGAAAATCCTAAAGTTGAATTGGATGGAAAACTTGACCAAGACGATGCTGCTGTAAACACTAAGGCTGGTGGAGACACATTGGATTTTGAAGATAATATGATTCAGTCGTCAGGCACCAGTAATGAAGAATTAGACGAAGGTGCTGTAAAAGATGAGGCTGAGGAAGATGGCGGTGCTCCCAGCGGTCCTCCAGGTCCAAAGAATATAGAGGTGCCCTGCAGCGCCCCGCTCGAAGATGGAAGTCCCGCGAAGGACATTAACGATGCCTCTCACAGAGAAAGCGCAGAAGGGCACGTGACGTCAGAAAATCTAGGTCAGACAGTCAGAGAGTTTTTAGACAGCACTGATCTAGAGAACGATGGCCTGGCAGCAGCAGACGAGGTGGGGGACTTTAGTTCAGAGAGCAAGGAAGAGCAGACAGGTGGGACCGGGAAGGGCAGAAACAAAGAGGACTGCACCCTGTCGTAGGCTGGGGCAGCGTCCTGGGGAGGGGCCGGGACTGCACAGCAAGTCGGCGGGAGAGACTCGGAGAATGTTCTAGACCGGCAGGGATGCACCGAATGACAGTCAGCCACCAGGTTATCTCCCCCTTCAAGCCAGATAGACTGTTAGCTGTAGATTTCTATTTCATCATTAACATGATCACCCCGATGAGAAGGACTCTTCTGTTACCAGAGTAAGTTCTAACGGAGCATTCCAGAAGTATCAGACAGCGATATATACTGTTCTGTTTCTGCTTAAAATAAAAATCCAAACATTTAGCTTTTGCCTTATGCTATATGAATGTGCATATTCTTGACCAAATGTATCAGCATCTAACTGAAAGGACCAAATAGTATCCTGAGATTTCCACATTGTAATTTAAGTGGTCTCGTTTAAACATATGTGGGTTCATATTTGATTTTGATATGTATAATATAACCTGTATGGTATTTTATTTAAAAAGACACAAACAGCAAAGCAATGTATAGGTCACTGAGTCATGAGATTTGCACCTTAGGACAATAATTTATCACATGAGGGATAGCAAATAGCTTACTTGCCTTTTCCTCATACAAGTATCTTATATTGGACCAATACTTTTCGATTTCATTCTTGAAGATACCTGAATTTATTTTGTAGGAGATTTTGACTTTGTGCCAATATGTACCAAAGTTATTTTATACATACATTTTTTGTTCTGGAAGAGATATATGTTGTAATTGCATTTCCTACTGCAGTATTTGAGCAGGGAGAATAATTTCTGAAATTCATTTTTTTAACGTTAAAATTAGTTCCCTTTGTATTTGTCTAATCATTATTCAGTAGAGCAACACAAAAGGACCCTTGTGCAAACTGCTGAGTAGAGTCTAACAGGATATTTTTAATAGTTGAATCACTTTGGGTATTTTGGTATAAATATTTTCATTTGTTGTTTTTCAATATATTCTTAGTGAAAATTTGTTGTTTCGATCCTCCTAAACAAAATATATATTTTCTATATGAAGAAACATTTAAAAATAATTGTAAAGTTAAATAAAAATCATTGTAAAATATTACAAGGGGATGTACAGTATGAATGCTATTGACACTTTATGAGATCACATGACTTCGTATTATTGTTACAAGGTATAATTGAGTGCAAAAAAGACCAAAAACCTCAACAAAACTTGAGGCAAACAAAAGTGTTACTATGTCATTGAAATAAAGACATTTTATAATTCTACAAGCCTGTGATTTCACTCTTGTGCTGCTTGAGTTCTGGTTGTGGCTACATCGTGCTATCTTTAACCTACTTTTGTCTGCTTCTGGGTTGCTAATTCCCAGTCGGGGTTCCGTGGAGAACTCCTGCTTCATGGCCTTTGCTGGTAGTGAATAGCTCTGCTCCTGGCATCTACGCTGGAGCCAGTCTTGGACCGTCCTTGAGCAAGATCTTTTCCTCAGAGAATCTCCTGTGATCTGTGGTTCTGATGAAGAGGTCAGTTGAGAAAAGTCTCCCTCCCGTGCTCAGGGGTGCTTACAGGTGCCGACGTTTAGACTGTTTCGAAGAGGATGATGGGAATTTCAAATAAACACTATGTCTGCATCCTCTACTGAAGCAGGGAACGATGGGACGGACACGTGCGTAGGAAACTAGGAGTGAGGGCCGCCACAGACTTGCAGGTTGGTGTCTCTAACTTTAGCAAAGCTGTGCTCGGACTGGAATGCACTCTGTGAAGCAGCCCTCTTTCCTGCCTTTTAAGGCCTCTGGGGAAGTGATTCAAGAGCTGAACTCACTCCGTGGTGAGCTCATAAAAGCCTCTTAAGGTCTTTGCTCTGCCTCTCATGTCATTCAGCAGCACCTTTAAGGGCACTGCTGTACACTTCCCATCCCACAGCAGTCTCAGCTGTTCACTCCTGCATTTAGTCAGTGAACGCATAGATCACCTCCTATATGGAAGGTGCTTGGAAGCAAGCACATAGGACCAGCCTCCAGGGGTACAGAAGCTGAGAATTGAAAGGGAGCAAAAGAGAAGACAGGATTCTAAAGGGTCAAACGATTCTTGATCATCTAAGAGCCTTCATTATGAACGTCAATGACTCTACTCCGAGAACGAGATGATATTACAGTCCCACCCAGTAATTGATATGCTGATGAAGGCCCCTGAATTGCCAAGAAATGGTTGCCTCTGGTGTATTTGGTGTTGGAAGGCACGGGAGTATTAAGTTGGCCCAAAAGTTCATTTGAGTTTTTCTATACTGTCTTATGGAAAAACTGGAATGAACTTTTTGCCCAACCTAATATATAAGGCAATTTGGAAAGATTGCAGTGTCAAACGAGTCACACTCAGAAAAGAATCCAAAGGTTACCCACCAAACACATCCCCAGAGTAACCTGGACCACCGAGATTTCACTATAATGTGGACAGAGAAAAACATGGGTCATTGATTCTTTACATCAAAAAGCTGGGATATTTTTCAGCCTCAAACAAGAACATAGCGGCTGTGTGTAAAATGTTAATCTTCCTTTGAAAGTATAAGTAAGTATAATTATGAGTTTATTTTAAAAGATAGAGAAAGGTACTGAGAATTTTGAATTATAGGCTATTTTATCACATACAAAGGTTGGGAAGCAGTAAAATTTTTTAAAAGAGTGTTTAAGAATGACTTTCTGTAACATTGAGTATTTCTAGTTAATGGAAAACCTAGTGACCTCAGCGTTGAAGTTTCCACTGTCACTGGGTCCCTGGACTGCTGCTTCTGGGGGGTAGATGGTTTAGGGTTCCTGTTTTCTGTTGATAGATTCCTTTCCCAGGAGACCCCTTTGTGCAACATGCCAGCATGACCGTCGAAACAAGAGATTCGAAACAACAGTAAGACTCATTCCAAGCGCTGGCTCCAAAAGGAAAGGAAGGGGTGTTTGTGACTGTGTTACATTCGGAATACGTACTTATTCGGTGTAAACTTGCATAGGGAAAACTATCACGAGAAAAACCCCTTTCACCCTTTCTGCCTCTCTTCCTTCAAAGACGTGTGTATTTTTCAAGACTTGAAAGGCTTCCGCTGTTCAACTAAGCTGAAACGGCGGCTGGTGCAAGGAATCTGTACAGACCTCTTTGGCCCCGTAAGCAGGAGGAAAAAAGAATCGCCATCAGCAGCCTGTCCTGTCCCAGTTCCCCCTTTTATAGGAAGGAGGGGTGATCCTGGGGCGGGAGGCTAGGCCTGGGCAAGATGGAAACTGACCACATGGATTAAGATCAAACTAAGTCAGTGCAAGAAGGAAGCAGAGAGAGGACCACACTCAGTGGATTTCTCGAGACCTGTCTTATGATCGTTATCTTCATGAATGTGGGGGGAGATGACTTTTCTCTGAGGTGGGGCGGGGAGGCCTAAGGATGGGAGAAATTAACCTAAGGATGAAGATTATCCTCCTGAGTGTGTATTCTTATAAGTAAGCTATCTACCCTCTCTGTGCCTCACTGTACTGTCTGAAATCGGGGTTAGAACCTGCCTTTTAGAGTGGTGATGGGGATTAGATCCAAGTAACGCATGAAAGAGAGGAGTGGTTGTTGCTGGTGGTCGACCTTGCTGTCGCCCAGACAGACGCAGTCACAGCACTCGGGCCCCCAGGGCAGGGCTGGGGGCCCGGGGCTGGCTTGCTGCCCCCTTGACGGTCTATATGGTCTCGCCCCTTTGTTCCTCATTTCATAGGTCTCTAAAGTTCACATCAGAAAGTGTGTTGGGGTTTAATATATCGGGTGAGTGGGCCAAAAATCTCATTTGTGTTTTTCCATTCAATCTTATGGAAAACCCCAAGCAAACTTTTTGGCCAACCCAATACAAAAACCAAATTTTTTTAAAAAGGTAAACTGTTGACAGTGTTACTAAAGATAACTTTAATTTCCAGTTATTTTTAACTTGCTAATATAAAAGAACACTCTGAGTCTTAGACTTTGTGACTTAATTTTCTTAAATGTTCATCGTTTGAGTGTCAGAGACTAGTGATGAGCAGGATTGCTTAGTGAGCGTAAGTTTGAGACATTCTTGCAGAGTATCACAGTGAGTACCAGTCAGGCCTCACTATTCCCCTGACAAGTTAGACTTGTTGATTTTTAAAGCTGTAAAAAAGCGGTACTCCTTTTCTTTGTTTATTGAAGTACAGTTGAGTTACAATATTATATTAGTTCCAGATGTGTAACATATATAAAAACATGATTCAGTATTTTATAGGTTACCCTTTATTTCCTGACCTATACAGTATATCCTTTAGCCTTTTTATACCTAGCTTTTCGTACCTCTTCATCTTCTTCTCCGTCTTGCTCCTCTCCCTTCCCTCTCCCCAGTGATAACCACCTGTGAGTCTGTTTCCATTTTGTTAAATTCACTCATTTGTTTTATTCTTGCAGATCTCATGTATGTGATAACACACACTGTTTGTCTTTCTCTGACTACAGTGCTCATTTTCTTTATATCAGACAATTTTGCTTTTTTCTCGTCTCCAGTTTCCTAAAACTATCTAGTTTTAATCTTCTCCAATTCTGCTTTAAAATTTCTCACATTTCTCTCTCTTTATTTTTCATGTTTCCACTATAAGACTAAAGGTCACATTACCCTTGTTTTTTTTTTTTTTATTGCTAGCACTATTATTACATTTTAACATTTTCTACTTGCTATTTGAAAACTTCTAATAGAAAAAATAATAAAATTGTAAATGGACCCATGAGTCTCAAATCCCTTTATGTTATATTCAGTGTCTCTTATGCCTGTGGTTATTGTATATAGGAGTATTAAATATACAGGATAAAATGAAAAGTGATATTGCATACGAGAGCCAGGTTTTTAATTTTTTTAAATTTTTGTTTCAGCGTTGGGTGCATTTATGGAAAGGACAGAATAAAACATCTGTCAGAAGGAGTTTGAATGTCAATTAAAATGGAACTCAGAAGGATGATAAATGTATCTTACACATAACATTTTCTGCTTTCATTTATTTCATTGTTAGGCCTTTCAAAATAGCAACTTAGGATGTTGGGAAAAGCAATTGAGAAAGAATTTGGATTAGAATGAGGAGAGATGACTTTGCAAGAATGAAAACAAAGGTGTGTCTTTTATGTATTATTTCCGTTTCACACATCTAATCAAAATCTGGGCAGTGTGAGAGCGCTGCCCCTTGGGAATAGGAGCCTCAGGCCAGGAGTCGGTCTGACTCAGACGGCCAGGTTTAGGCAAACAGTGAGCGCAGTGTTCAGGGGTGCAGCCCAGGGCCTCAGGAAACCTGTTGGGCCGGGGTCCTCATCTGTAGAGGGGGAGTGTGGCAGCAGCAGCCCCTGTGGGGCTTTGTGAGCGGTGGTGTGAGTCTCTGGGGCACACCACAGCGCACACACAGGCGTCCCATCAGCATCACCTCATCCTGATGTTGCCTGGGAAACTGGGGGAGGATGTTGCCCCTAAAACCCTCCCCAGTCTGTACTCTGGAGACTGTATTCCTCGATGCCCCTTCATAGAGACGCTGGGGGGATTTCTGGGTGCTTCTGTTCAGCTCACTCACTCAGTCGAGTCCGACTCTTTGCGACCCCATGGACTGCAGCACGCCAGGCTTCCCTGTCCTCCACCATCTCCCAGAGCTTGCTCCAACTCTGGGTGCTTACATACATGCCCACTTCTGTGCCTGGGGTGGGAGGGATGAAAGAACCCGGAGCTGTTGCTTCGCTCTTCCTCAGAAGAAGAGGAGCTCCTCACAGGCAGGTTAGCCGGTGCGTCATCAGCACACGTAGGGTCCGTAAACAACTCTGATGTGTGTGAGTCTCTGAGAGAAATGAAGACGATACACACACCTAGGGTGGAAACTCGGAGAGTCACAGCTAATGAAAATGCTGGTTATAATTGGTCATGATACTTGGTGTGTTTGTAATACCTTGCTACTGATGTTAAACCGTGAAGCCTGTGAGATCTTGTGTTGCAGTGTGGTTTGGCCTTAGAACTCTTGCATGCTAACCCAAAGTAGAAGATTAGCCTGCTTGCATGCAGCCGGATACTGCCCTACGAGACAAGCATGTGTGGGAGGTTGACACGGCTCAGCCCTCCCTTGGCTGAATTCTTCCCCATCCTGTCTGTGGCCTCATTCACTGTGGTACGTGCGTAATACCATCATCAGTTTCACTAACCCCAGTGCTTATTCTGCGGTTTAGCCATCTGCTGGAAGGGGCATTCACCGAGTCACCTAAACCTGTTATCTTTCTCATTTCTTTAGATATTAGGTTGAAAAAGCTTGTTGATGAACGGGAATGCTTATTGGAACAGGTAACAATCTTTTTTATTACTTTTCGTGTTCTGGAATGGGGCACCTGAAACTGGGACCCNCGCACACACAGGCGTCCCATCAGCATCACCTCATCCTGATGTTGCCTGGGAAACTGGGGGAGGATGTTGCCCCTAAAACCCTCCCCAGTCTGTACTCTGGAGACTGTATTCCTCGATGCCCCTTCATAGAGACGCTGGGGGGATTTCTGGGTGCTTCTGTTCAGCTCACTCACTCAGTCGAGTCCGACTCTTTGCGACCCCATGGACTGCAGCACGCCAGGCTTCCCTGTCCTCCACCATCTCCCAGAGCTTGCTCCAACTCTGGGTGCTTACATACATGCCCACTTCTGTGCCTGGGGTGGGAGGGATGAAAGAACCCGGAGCTGTTGCTTCGCTCTTCCTCAGAAGAAGAGGAGCTCCTCACAGGCAGGTTAGCCGGTGCGTCATCAGCACACGTAGGGTCCGTAAACAACTCTGATGTGTGTGAGTCTCTGAGAGAAATGAAGACGATACACACACCTAGGGTGGAAACTCGGAGAGTCACAGCTAATGAAAATGCTGGTTATAATTGGTCATGATACTTGGTGTGTTTGTAATACCTTGCTACTGATGTTAAACCGTGAAGCCTGTGAGATCTTGTGTTGCAGTGTGGTTTGGCCTTAGAACTCTTGCATGCTAACCCAAAGTAGAAGATTAGCCTGCTTGCATGCAGCCGGATACTGCCCTACGAGACAAGCATGTGTGGGAGGTTGACACGGCTCAGCCCTCCCTTGGCTGAATTCCTCCCCATCCTGTCTGTGGCCTCATTCACTGTGGTACGTGCGTAATACCATCATCAGTTTCACTAACCCCAGTGCTTATTCTGCGGTTTAGCCATCTGCTGGAAGGGGCATTCACCGAGTCACCTAAACCTGTTATCTTTCTCATTTCTTTAGATATTAGGTTGAAAAAGCTTGTTGATGAACGGGAATGCTTATTGGAACAGGTAACAATCTTTTTTATTACTTTTCGTGTTCTGGAATGGGGCACCTGAAACTGGGACCCGTCCCACTCTAGCTTTTTGCTTCATCAGGAAACCCCTGATACATCATGCCTGAAGACAGTCATTAAGCCAGCCAGTGTTCTTTATGTGTTTATCCAAGTAAGACATCAGAAGTCATTTCAGGCTTAGAGAGGATGTCCCAGAGATTCAAGGCCGTGTTCTGAATTTGGCACACTTTACGTGAATTGCTGCTTAAATAAAAGATTTGGGTAGAAGACCTTGCATAAACATTGAGAGGCAAGGGTGTGCCTGAGACAGTCCAGCGCCCTTCCGCATCTGCCTGCCCACGAAGGTCAGCTTTGGGGCTTCCCCGGTGGTCCAGTGGTTAAGAACCCACCTTCTAATGCAAGGGGTGCACTGTCAATCCTGGGTCAGGGAATTAAGGTCCCACATGCAGAAAAAAAAAACTTTTCAGTCAGTTTTGTAATCTCTCAGTGATCAGCACCCCTGTCCGGCAGATATTTCTTGTTTATAGCTGATCCAGATTATTTTCACTGCTGTTTACCTACCTTGATCCTACACAGTTGTACGCTTTGGTCTTTTTCATAGTGGAATAGTGGAAGTCGCTCTCGTGTCCGACTCTTTGTGGCTGCATGGACTATACAGTCCATGGGATTCTCCAGGCCAGAATACTGGAGTGGGTAGCCTTCCTTTCTCCAGGGGATCTTCCCAACCCAAGGATCAAACCCAGGTCTCCCACATTCCAGACAGATTCTTTGTCAACTGAGCTACCAGGGAAGCCCTTTTCATATGCAAGGTCATATTATTAAGAAATTATTCCACAGTCACTTTCTAAGGAAACTCAATTCTTCTCATGTTCCCTTGTAAGCTTCATCAAAGGTATCTGCCTCACTTTTTTCAAGTTTTGAAGATTTCTCTCAAAATTGTGTAGACCACTCAATGTGGTAAGAGGATTCTCTTGAAGTGTCTGTGATCTTCTGTAAACCTGTGTCCATGGTGATTCTGGACTTGCTTTCCAAAGCAGTGCGCACCAATGGTCTGTATATCAGTGTGGGTCTGCTCTGCTCCTGTCGGTGGCAGTGGGGAGGATTTCCAACAAGTCTGCAGAGATTAGAAGCCAACAGGACCAGGGCAGGGAGACTCCCCATGGCACAACAGAAAATTCTACACACACACGGCTGTTAACTGCAATCCCGACTGCTATGTGTGTGTGTCTCTCTCAGAGGGAAGAAAGCCATGTAGAAGCCAACCCCTTGCTGGTGGCAAACCTGCAACCTGATGGGGTTCTGTTGGGGACAGTGCTTCTGTGCCTGGAAGGCTCCTGGTGGCCTATGTGGCTTTTTAGTGAATGAAGCAAACATAATTGTATGCAGATTTATGAACTTGTAGATCAACACTTGGGCTTCCTTGGTGGCTCGGCTGGTAAAGAATCTACCTGCCAAAGCAGGAGATGCAGGTTCGATCCTTGGGTTGGGAAGATCCCCTGGAGTATGAAATGGCAATCTGCCCCAGCATTCTTGCCTGGGAAATCCTGTGGACAGCGGAGCCTGGCGGGCTGCAGTCCAAAGTGTCACGAAGAGGCAGAGCATGACTGAGAGCATACGCATACACAGATAAACTCTAAAACTGTGTTATGGAGAAATCTCCTGAACGCAAGAGGAATTTCACCCTTAGAGATAATTTTTCACCCAGAGTTACAAAGTAATGCATGCCTCATACTGTATAGTCTCATTTTCATCCATTATACTATTACTTTCGAAGAAGAGTGCTCGCTGGNATAAACTCTAAAACTGTGTTATGGAGAAATCTCCTGAACGCAAGAGGAATTTCACCCTTAGAGATAATTTTTCACCCAGAGTTACAAAGTAATGCATGCCTCATACTGTATAGTCTCATTTTCATCCATTATACTATTACTTTCGAAGAAGAGTGCTCGCTGGCGGAAGGTTTTTCTTTTATTATTTGGGTTTGTTTCTTGACAAACAAATCAAACGAGAGAGACTCCCCATCTTCCCGGTGGGTTGTAACATTTTACTGTATTTCTCTCCTGCTTCTTATGTAACCCTTTGAAATGCGAAATGATGGCAGGACAACATCAGACTGTACTTGTGGGACATGGGGTTTGACTTGACATGCTCCTTCCTCTCTGATAGGTTCTAGTCTCATTTAAAATAGAGAAATTAATGTACTTTTTTGGTGGATGTTTTCAGATTAAGAAGCTCAAGGGGCAGCTGGAAGAGAGACAGAAGAATATCAGATTAGACATTCTGCACCCGGAAGACGGTGTCTTACAAAATGGGACGGACGTGCACGTGATGGATCTACAGAGTAAATGTCAATTCTTGTGTAGAAGGAATCCCTTAGCCGTGTGTGGTTTTTATCGTACTAGTGCAGGTGGAGAAAACTCTCATGGCAAGGAGTGGCCAGTGTTCTCCACGTCCCCCCAGAAGCCCTTGAGTACAGAAGCAGAAAGCTGTTTCTTTGTAGGCTAGGACAAGGACGGGCAGTGGGCAGGACAAGCATGTCTCTGTCTGAGCCTGGGAAACAGAACAGGTGCCCCAGAATGAGCACCAGGGTGCCACCAGATGACTCGCAGCTAGAAACCACATTTGCTATGCTGGACACAGTCTTCGGATCTGCTGACTGTATGGGGAAGTCAGAAGATATTTTTCCATGTCAGTAAACTGAGCAGGAAATGGCAGTCTGCTCCAGTATCCTTGCCTGGGAAATCCCATGGACAGAGGAGCCTGGCGGGCTCCAGTCCAAAGTGTTGCAGAGTCGGACATGACTGAGCACGCACACTCCCACAGATAAATGCTAAAACTATTTATGGAAAAATCTCCTGAACTCAAGAGGAATTTCAACCTCAGAGATAATTTTTCACCCAGAGTTACAAAATAGTGCATGCCTGATACTGTAAATATATCAGTGAAGAGCCAACTCTTTGGAAAAGACCGTAGTGCTGGGAAAGATTCAGGGTGGGAGGAAAAGGTGTGACAGGATGAGATGTTGGATATCATCACCGACTCAATAAACATGAGCTTGAGCAAACTCCAGGAGACAGTGAAGGACAGGGAAGAGTGGAGGGCTGCAGTCCATGAGGTCGGACTCGACTTACCGGCTGAACAACAGCAACAACAAAACGAGAAAGAGGCTTAAAGGGATAAAAGTGGTGTGCCCAGTCTCTCCCCGTCCCCCACCGTTTCATTGTCTTCTTTGCTCTAGGGTGCTCTCCCTGCGGGGTGAGAGCGCCTCCTGAGTTGTGGGGCCACAGGCAAGATGACACAGTTAAGGGCTTAGGTCCCAGTAACTATTGTTTTAACATTTTAAAAGCCCCGGGAGCTTAACAAATTTTCCTTCTCTTTCAACCTTTAGGGGATGCCAACAGACAGATCAGCGACCTCAAATTTAAACTTGCAAAATCTGAGCAAGAGATAACTGCATTAGAACAAAATGTACGTGCACACTTTTAAGCCATCATGGGCAGCCCAGCCGATGATTAACTGAAGTTTTCTATTTGCTAGAAAGAACTCACCCTTCAAAGGCTGAGGACAGAAAGAAGCAGAGAATTTTAGAACCAAAAAAGGTCCAAAGGAGGATAAACAAGGCAGCAAGTCTCTCCAAGCGTTTCCCGCAAGGAGAGGACATAGGGAGGAAAGGTCACTGCTAGGATCTGGGGTGTTATCAGGCCTTTCCTATGGCTCCGGCTGTAAAAAGTCGGCCTGCAGTGTGGGAGGCTCCGGTTCCATCCCTGGGTCGGGAAGATCCCCTGGAGAAGGGAATGGCAACCCACTCCAGCAGTCTTGCCTGGAGAATCCAACAGATGGAGGAGCCTTGTGAGCTACAGCCCATGGGGTCGCGAAGTCAGACACTTCTAATCGATGCCAATCCTTTACAGGGCTTCCTTGGTAACTCAGAGGTAAAGAATCCACCTGCCAATGCAGGAGATGTGGGTTTAATCCCAGGGTCACGACAATCCCCTGGAGAAGGAACTGGCAACCCACTCCTGTATTCTTGCCTGAAAAATCCATGGTCAGAGAAGCCTGGGGGGCTACAGTCCACGGGGTTGCAAGAGTCAGGCATGACTTAGTGACTAAACAACAACAGGCCTTTATAGACAAGGTTAGTTGAAGAAAGTACCTAATGTGGCTGGGGAGTTTTCTTGAAAGTTCTTTAAAAAAACAAACCAAAAAAAAATGGTTAATTACCAAACACTTGATGCAGGTGTCTCCCTGTTGCCTGGGTTTTCCCTCTCCCTCCCAGCCTGGGGCTTGCTCTGATCTCCTGATTGGGGCACTCATACCTCTAGCGTGCTGGGCCCTGGGACAGACTGTGTCCTAACAGAAGGGAGAAATAAAAACAGGTCCTCTTGCCGTCTCCATCGTGGGTATATGTGGCTGGAACTTCTGAGAATTTTTGTAGAAACGAAGATGAGAAGCCCACCTCCAAAGCAATGTGTATTTGGAAGCATGCCTTTGAGGGCAGCAGAATCCATCTCCAGCCCCAGATGCCACCCGAAGCCACCTCCTGTCCCCCGCTCTCTGAGTCCCTTGTCTCTCTCCTCCCTTCCTGCTTCCTCACCCCACCACCTCTGGGAGAGATCGGACGGGAGCTGAGGTCCTGAGGGAGCCGTTGCTTTGCCAGGCTGTTCTGCAGGATCGACCCTCATCAGAGAGGATGGTGTCCCAGGGTCAGCACTGTGGGAACCGCACTTGGGACAAGGGTCAGAGAGGAAATGAGTCCCTGATAGGTGCCAGTACTGGGTTGCTCGTAAGTGTGAACAAACAGCTCGCGTGGCTAGAACCTATGGGATAGCTCCATGTCCGAGATCGTCATTCTTGCTGCAGTGTCTTTTCTCCTTTTATTACTTTACACTCTCAGATCACAAATAGAAGCAAACAGTCGGGGAGAGAAAACAGGCCTATCAGTTTATCCATGTGATTTTTTTTTTTCCCTTTCCTTTCAGGTCATAAGGTTAGAAAGTCAAGTATCACGTTATAAACAGGCTGCTGAAAATGCTGAAAAAATAGAAGATGAACTTAAGGCTGAAAAACGGAAACTCCAAAGAGAGGTAAATTTTCTAGGCTATTTCTAGGAAGAGAAGGTAATGATATTCAGGGTGAGGATGTGCTGCCCGGAAGTCTGCCGCTAAACCATTCATTGTTAGGTCTTCCGGGCCACTCTGAGGGGCCTTGCTCACATCGTAAAGGAAACTGTGGTTCAGTCAGAGGAGCTTAGGGCCAGAATCAACCGTCAGTCATTTTTCTGTCTGCAGTGACTGCAGCTGTCATGCTGCCATCCTCTGGGTTCCCCTAAAAAATCTATCATCCTGTTTTTTGGTCACACGTGTACTTAGTCGTTCCCACTCTTTTGCGACCCCATGGACTGTAGCCCACCAGACTCCTCTGCCCATGGGATTTCCCCTGCAAGAATACTGGAGTGGGTCGCCATTTCCTTCTCTATGGAACCTTCCCAACCCAGGGATCAAACCCATGTCTCCTGCCTTTTCTGCATTGCAGGTGGATTCTTGGCCGCTGAGCCACTGAGGAAGCTCAGGATTTTTTAGCCTTTGGGTGATTTTTTTTTTTCCACTCTAGCTGCTCTGCTGGTCTCTTTCCTTTGATTTTCTGCATCTCACACGAGTACATGTGGGTTTACTGCTATTTATTCCGCTTGAGATGTGTTGTGTTTCTTTGATCTGTGACGTCTCTTCTCTCAATAAATGTTGGAAAATATTCAACCACGATCTCCTTAAGTGACTCCTCTTGCCGCGAGTCCACCTTCCCCCTGGGACTCTGATCAGAGGATACCAGACCTGCTCATGGACCCTCTGGTATTTCTCTGCCCATTTGTCATTTCCATTTCCTGTCTCCTTACTTCCCAATGTTGCAAAATGTACCCTTCTTAGAGATCTTCCAGTTGGCCTCCTTTTGTGTTCTGAAATAGACTCATTCCTGATAGTTCCTTTGTTGATCATAGCCTCATTTCGTGAAAGATTTCGTATGCAGCTGTTCTGTTTTCCACGCTGATGACCAAAGCATGTTCAGTCTTTGAGGTCTGTTTCTGTTGTTTATTGCTTCTGTTGACTCAAACAGTTCATCCCATCCTGTCTTTGGTGTCTCATGAGGTTACGCTTGATTTGAATGTATAGGAATACTCCAGGCTTGCCTTGGGGAAATTTCCACTGAGGGGCTTGCATCTGTGTCTGCTGGTGAAAGCCAGGGCAGGGGAGTTTCACCTGTCTCAGAACCCCACCCAGCCACCTGGAGGGTTTTGAATCAGAACCAGAACCACAGACTCTGTTCAGACGAAGCGTGTCTCCACAGTCACAGGGCTGTGAACCCCCACCTTGGGGCACCCCGACTCTGCACGCTGCCTGCTGGTCCAGGCAGCTCCCTACTGACGTGGCTCCTGCTGTGTCTCCCAGGCTCTGTGGCCCTGGCTCCTGGGTACGACCATCCTGGCCTCAGGCATTCTCGCTTTGGTTTCTGGCTGCAGAAGCGAGAAATCCAGCTGCACAGGGCTGTGGGGAGCGCCTCTTCCAGCTGGTCTGGCTCAGCTCTTGATTATGTGTTTGTTTGCCTCACCTGTGAGACCATCAGGATCCCCAAGACTGTGCCATGTCTGGGTCTAGTTCCCGAGGGAGGGTCCCTAAGTTACTAATGAAGCTAGAATCTCGTGCCTTGTGTTGCTTCTTAAATTAAGAAATATACATATACACACCTATGGGTCTGTGCATATTTTCAGGATCTGGGTCATCACTGTGATTTTCAGTGGGGCTGGAATCAAAGCTTGCTGACTTCCACCTTTGTTTTCAGCTTCGCTCTGCACTGGACAAAACAGAAGAGCTCGAGGTGAGCAACGGCCACTTAGTGAAGCGTCTGGAGAAGATGAAAGCCAACAGGAGCGTCGTCTTGTCCCAGCAGTGAAGGCTGGTTCTGAACAGGACACGGGTGGGTGGGTGGAGAGCACGGGTTCGTCAGCTGGTCTGTTGCTGCCCAGGAGCGCTGCTTCTTCCCCTGCTTCTCAGAGAACACCCCAGGGAGCACCCTGCTTTTGCCTGGAGCCCCGGCAGCCATGAGACGCCTCTGTCTGCAGACTGAGACCCCGTCTGGGGCAGCCGCTCTGCACCTGCAGGCCGTTTAGTAAGCACACTGGGCCATGGAGCTCTGTTTCCGACAATGCAGCAGCCTCTTCATGCCGTTTAAAATGGTGACTGGAGTAAAGACAAATGTGGGACTCAAGTTCTCTTTCCATGTGTCTTGCTGAACATTAAGGGGAAATGTTTCAGTGTTGGGACTTTTTTCGTGGCAGAATCTGCAATGAGTGACTTCAGTAGTATCTCTTAGTCTACGCTTTTCATACACAAAACACTGTGGAACCACAAGCCATTACCAAGCAAAACTCTCTCACTAGAGACAAGTGGATGGTCTAGGAGTAAAAGTGGCCTTAAGAAGACGCTTTCCAGGCAACGGTGAAGCTTTTCTAGGGGATTTTTGCATCAGTTCAATCAAAAGAGTGCTTTTTCCCAGGGTAATTAGGCAACAGCTTCACTGAAAAATGACAGCTTTTCATTCGCATTATTGAATCCTTATATTTGGAAAATTGAAGTTGTTAACTTCTTTTAAAGAATGTACTACTAGAAAAATTAAAAACTGAAATGTTGAAAGACTTCAGCAATGTGGTTTTTATTTTTCCCACTGACAAAAAAGATCTTTAACTAATACTAATTTTTCTGTATATTTTGGGACACTTTTTCATTTTCTCAGCATTATCAAATCAACCCATATTTCTTTCCCTCTTTAATAAAGAAGGTGTATTCACAGTAAATAGGAATAGAACACCATAAGAATCAACACTCTTAGAATACAAAGTTAACTGAAGAAGTTACAGACTAGAGTAGAGACAACTCTAATATCTTCAAGGACAAAAGTAGAAGTCATTTCGATACTTGCTAATTTGGGGTTATTCTTTGTATATGTTGGGTTTCAGATAATGCTGGTTTAGCAGGCCAGCCTTCAGGGTATTAGCAAGTGCAAACCAAGATAATATCATCCGTATGTATCCCTAGTGTTGACAGTTGGAGAGTGCTGAGCTAGGAGACACAAGTTGTGTGTATATAATTAAGAAAACATTCCCAACAGGATGCTAGAGGTCTGGGGGTACACAAGGCTGCATTTCACTGGGTAAGAGAAATTTGGTCTCCTTGTGCCGAGGATATTTTACAGGGCTATCTGCATGAAATATTCAAATAAACACATTGAGGTATTATAGGAGTACATAGAAAAAATCACTTGAGCAGAATCGATCTGTTGACACCCAGCAGATGTGTTAATGTGTAGTAACAGAAATGACCCCCACGCCTGAGGTGCACACACAGCACCACAGTAAGGTCTTGCCTGATGAAACAGGGAAAGCAAAATTGGTCAAGACAGGAAGTCCAAGAGGAAGGCCAAGGAGTTCCATTTAGGCCTCATCAATTTGGAGAAGCTAAAGAAACATAGAAACAGCTGTGTGATGGAGGAGCGAGTACTTCCTGACCACTCTGTTTAAAATTGCCAGCCTTCAGCAACCCCCGTTCCCTCTCCTGACTCATTTTTCTCGGCTTACTGTCTAAGAAACAAGAGATCTCGTTTTATTTACCATCTCTCATTGGGCTTCCCTTGTGGCTCAGCTGGTAAAGAATCCACCTGCAATACAGGAGACCTGGGTTTGATCCCTGGGGTTGGGAAGATCCTCTGGAGAAGGGAAAGGCTACCCACTCCAGTATTCTGGCCTGGAGAATTCCATGGACTGTATAGTCCACAGAATTGCAAAGAGTTGGACATGACTGCACAACTTTCACTTTTACTTTCTTCCCCTACTGGAATGTAAGCTCCAGGATGGCAGGGAGCTGTGTGGAACTCAGGAAAGAGACCTGGGTGAAGGTATAGATTTCGGAGTCATCAGCAGGGAGAGGATTTTTCAAATCTTGGGACTAGACTTGCCCAGTTGTTGTTCAGTTGCTAAGTCATATCCAACTCCTTGCAACCCCATGGACTGCAGCACTCCAGACTTCCCTATCCTTCACTATCTCCCAGAGTTCGCTCAGACTTGTAGACTGAGTCGATGATACTATCCAACCATCTCATCCTCTCTTACCCCTTCTCCTCTTGCCCTCAATCTGTCCCAGCATCAGGATCTTTTCCAATGAGTCGACTCTTCAAATCAGGTCACCAAAGTATTGGAGCTTCAACTTCAGTATCAGTCCTTCCAATGAATATTCAAGGTTGATTTCCTTAGGACTGACTGGTTTGATCTCCTTGCAGTCCAAGGGACTCTCAAGAGTCTTCTCCAGCACCACAATCCAAAAGCATCAATTCTTCGGTGCTCAGCCTTCTTCATGGACACGCCTCAGGAAAGAGTATAAATAATTAGAGGGCACAGGAAGAGCCAAGAACAATCTGATGGGCATTGATTGAGTGGAGGAGAAGGGGCCAGCAGAGCGCACTGAGGAGGATCACCGAAGGGTTACTTACTGAAGAGATTACAAAAGGCAATAAACAGAGTCTAGAAATACAAAATCTAGTTCACCCTGCAAAGCCAAGTCTTTTGATATAAACTGAATTCCTTGTCCCCTTCCACTCCCGGTTCCACCCACATGCTTCTCTTCCCCAGATTCTAATCACTGCAACGGCACCGTTATCCAGGCCACCACTCTAGTCAGAAACCCAAGTGTCATTTTTGATCCCTCCTTCTTCCTCACCCATCTCCATGCTCATCTCAGACACACAGCTCTATCAGTTCTGCTTATAAAGGTTGTCACAAGTCCATCCTTTCCTGTCTGGACCTAGCTATTCCTCTGGGCCAAGCCATTGTCACTGGCAGCCTACCCTTTCCTGGGTCCCTGTTCCAGTCTTCCTCACACTTCCAATCTATTAGGCTAAAATTTTTTTTTAATCTGATTATGTCACCACCTCCACCACATCTAGAATCATATTTAGTCTTTGCAATCATCCACTGAGGTGGGTTCTCTTGCTTCCTCCATTTTGTAAAGAAGGGTACCAAGGTACAGAAAAATCAGGTACCTTCCTTAAAGGGACACAACGAGGAAATGGAGGGCCCTGAATTAGAAGTAGACTCCAGCCCCTCCCGGTAACCATTCTGCTCTGCCGTGAGGTCAAGAGCTAGTTCAGCACCAGGGGTCCAATGCTCAGAAGTGTCTGCTGCACAGCATTCAACAAATGGCACATGTTGCTTCTTCATTATTCCAACTACAACTATTCCTTTAAGTCGTGTTTCCCAAGCGATAACCACTCATTCCTGGGAATGTTAGCAAGGACTCCAAATGCAAAGAATTCTATAAATAAATATTCCTCAGTAACAGTGTGGAGAAGGCAATGGCACCCCACTCCAGTACTCTTACCTGGAGAATCCCATGGACAGAGGAGCCTGGTGGGCTGCAGTCCAGGGGGTCACTAAGAGTCGGACACGACTGAGCGACTTCACTTTCACTTTTCAAGTTCATGCATTGGAGAAGGAAATGGCAATCCACTCCAGTGTTCTTGCCTGGAGAATCCCAGGGACCGGGAAGCCTGGTAGGCTGCCGTCTATGGGATCACACAGAGTTGGACACGACTGAAGTGACTTAGCAGCAGCAGCAGCAGCAGCAGTAAACAGTGATAACAGTTTGCTTGTCGAGGAGCATTTACTTGTGAATGCCATTGGGAGTTCTTAAAAGAGAAATGGACAAGATGCTGTTCCCAAACTGTTTGATCATGGAACCCTGCTTTTTTAAGAACCTTCTGGGACAAGGACTCTGCGGAGCACAATTTCAAAAGGACTGCTGTAGCTACACGACCAGGCACAAGCATATGGATTCCTTGCCTGAGTCCTCTGCTCCAAGCCTGCCTCCAGATGCAGCCCAGCATCCCTTTCCATGATGTTCTTCAATATCCTGACCCTGCACAGTCCAGAAAGCAACATTCCATTCTTTTATCTTTACAGAAGGCCTTTCAAGTTGCAAATTTGGGTGTTTGAGGCTCATTTCTGCTTGAGGGGACCAACCTAGACCGTCTCCATCTGTTCTTCAAGTGTGGTCACCACATTATGAGCCCATCAGCAAAACCATAGCTTAATTCATCAAACCGCTCACTCGTCACCATCTTATTCATAGAATTTCCTTGCTCTGCTGCTAGCCTTCTTTCTTTCAGAGTCCTGTGCTTAGTCACTTCGTTGTGTCCAACTCTCTGTGGCACCATGGACTGTATCCTGCCAGTCTCCTCTGAACATGGAATTTTCCAGGCAAGATAACTGGAGTGGGTTGCCATTCTCTACTCCAGGGGATCTTCCCAATCCAGGGATCAACTCTCGCCTCACTGGTGGGCAGATTCTTTACCACGAGCACCTTCTAGGAAGCCTAAAGGCCAGTTATCCAAATTTATGAAGATAGATAATTTCCCCCACTTTTAAAAGGAGATTAACAAGACTGTTTCTAATCANGCCGTCTATGGGATCACACAGAGTTGGACACGACTGAAGTGACTTAGCAGCAGCAGCAGCAGCAGCAGTAAACAGTGATAACAGTTTGCTTGTCGAGGAGCATTTACTTGTGAATGCCATTGGGAGTTCTTAAAAGAGAAATGGACAAGATGCTGTTCCCAAACTGTTTGATCATGGAACCCTGCTTTTTTAAGAACCTTCTGGGACAAGGACTCTGCGGAGCACAATTTCAAAAGGACTGCTGTAGCTACACGACCAGGCACAAGCGTATGGATTCCTTGCCTGAGTCCTCTGCTCCAAGCCTGCCTCCAGATGCAGCCCAGCATCCCTTTCCATGATGTTCTTCAATATCCTGACCCTGCACAGTCCAGAAAGCAACATTCCATTCTTTTATCTTTACAGAAGGCCTTTCAAGTTGCAAATTTGGGTGTTTGAGGCTCATTTCTGCTTGAGGGGACCAACCTAGACCGTCTCCATCTGTTCTTCAAGTGTGGTCACCACATTATGAGCCCATCAGCAAAACCATAGCTTAATTCATCAAACCGCTCACTCGTCACCATCTTATTCATAGAATTTCCTTGCTCTGCTGCTAGCCTTCTTTCTTTCAGAGTCCTGTGCTTAGTCACTTCGTTGTGTCCAACTCTCTGTGGCACCATGGACTGTATCCTGCCAGTCTCCTCTGAACATGGAATTTTCCAGGCAAGATAACTGGAGTGGGTTGCCATTCTCTACTCCAGGGGATCTTCCCAATCCAGGGATCAACTCTCGCCTCACTGGTGGGCAGATTCTTTACCACGAGCACCTTCTAGGAAGCCTAAAGGCCAGTTATCCAAATTTATGAAGATAGATAATTTCCCCCACTTTTAAAAGGAGATTAACAAGACTGTTTCTAATCATAAATGAAAATAATATTCTCATTATGTTACTAACTTTGATCACAACCTTCATAATGCTTTTGACTACTCATTACAGTGCTCATGAGAACAGGGGGCAGAACAGAGAATACAATTTCAGGGCCTACTACCTGCTACAGTTCAATCTTGTTTATCAGTATAGATGGAAAACTGTAAGTAAAATTTTAAAGTCAGATTCTGCAACATAGTGAAAGACTATTCAATAAACAGGGTTTGTAGATGGCTTAATATTTAAAAAGTTAATACTTTTCTAGCATTACACAGATTTCCCTGGTGACTCAGGTGGTAAAGAATCTGCCTGAAATGTGGGAAACCTGGGTTTGATCCCTGGGTTAGGAAGATTCCTTGGAGAAGGGAACGGCTACCCACTCCAGTATTCTGGCCTGGAGAATCCCATGGACTGTACAGTCGATGGGGTCGTAAAGAGTTGGACATGACTGAGTGATTTTCACTTTCACTTTACTATTAGGAAAGCTAATACTAGATCAATTATGAAAAAACATTTGATCTCTCATTAGATCCTTTGAAGATTTCTAATGACAAAATTCTTAGACTGAGGAATAGGATAATTGCTCAGCATCATTAAAAATACTATTTCAAACAGTTAACATCACATTCTATAGTAAAACCACAAACTGAAGCATTTTCATTTAACGGAAGAAAACAAAGATGCTTAGTCAGCAATGTTTAGGCACTACAGTAAAACATGAAGCACTAGTAAGGTATATATGTTGGAAAAGAGGTAAAATATTGTTTTTCCTCAGCTGCAAAACTATAGAATTTAATGAGTAGTTGTTGTTCAATCACCCAGTCACGTCCAACTCTTTGGGACCCCAAGGACTGCAGCACGCCAGGCTTCCCTGTCCTTCACCATCTCCTGGAGTTTGCTCAAATTCATTCAATCACCCAGTCATGTCCAACTCTTTGGGACCCCAAGGACTGTAGCACGCCAGGCCTCCCTGTCCTTCACCATCTCCTGGAGTTTGCTCAAATTCGTGTCCATTGAGTCAGTGATGCCATCAAACCATCTCATCCTCTGTCATCCCCTTCTCCTCCTGCCTTCAATTTTTCCCAGCATCAGGGTCTTTTCAAATGAGTCAGTTCTTTGAATCAGGTGGCCAAAGTATTGGAACTTCAGCTTTAGCATCAGTCCTTCCAATTAATATTCAGGACTGATTTCCTTTAGGATTGACTGGCTGGGTCTCCTTGCAGTCCAAGGGACTCTCAAGAGTCTTCTCCAACACCATAGTTCAAAAGCATCAATTCTTTGGTGCTCAGCCTTCTTTATGCTCCAACTCTAACATCCATATGTGACTACTGGAAAAAACATAGCTTTGACTAGACAGACCTCTGTCACCAAAGTAATGTCTCTGCTTTTTAATATGCTGTCTACATTTGTCATAGTTTTTTGTTCAAAGAGCAAGCATCTTTTAATTTCATGGCTGCAGTCACCATTTGCAGTGATTTTGGAGCCCAAGAAAATTAAGTTCTTTAAAATATTAAGATATGTTATGCATGCACAGAAATCAATAGCTTTCCTATACATTACAACTGACTAGTTAGATTTAGATAATTTCATTGGGGATCTCATTCATAATGGTGAAAAGTAACTCTCCCCACAACAAAACAGTAATAGCCTTAAAAATATAAGGACCTATATTAAGGAAATCTCTGTGTGTGTGTGTGTGTGTGTGTGTGTGTGTGTGTGTGTGTGTGTGTGTGTGCATGTGCGTGTGCGCGCGCGCGCTCAGTCATGTCCGACTCTTTTCAGCCCCATAGACTGTAGCCTGCTAATCTCCTCTGTCCATGAAATTTTCCAGGCAAGAATACTGGAGTGGGTTGCCATTTCCTACTCCAGGGAATCTTCCAACCCAGAGACTGAATTCATGTTTCCTACATATCCTGCATTGGCAGGAGGATTCTTTGCCACGACACCACCTGGGAAGACCAAGGAAATCTATATATTCTGCTCAGAAATGTAAGACATGAAAAACTACAAAGATGTACAGTAAGAATAAATATAGAGATGTAACTTTCTCCTAAATTTATAGATTGAACATGTTTCTAATGAAAATCACTTTGAGTTTTTGGGAGGTACTCTCACAAAATTATTCTAATTGTCATCTGTCATACTGCAAACCTAGATAATTTTGATAAAAGACAGTTTGGGGCAGTGAGTAGCCTATGCCAGGTATTATGGATACAAAAATGAAATGACAGACAGGTCCTTGGACAGCCAGCTTAACTCACAAGGGCACACACTGTTTTTCTCTGCCATATTTTCCCACTCCATTTCCTGAGAATTCCCAGAGTGTAGCTTCCATGCCATTAAAGGAGCTCTACAAATTAGCCCCACTCTTGTGCGTCTCAGTCTATTCCACACATTTCAGCTCCCAGTGACTTCTATCTGATATCAGCTAGACTGTATGGTCCTTCAGAGGAACCGCCTTAACTTTTGTACTCCTTGGCCTGTCAGATACACAGTGAGACCGCAGCAGGTGTTTGTGGAATAAGAAAAAAAATGTTAGCAGCTCCTGAATAGAGAGATAAATATGCATAAGGATAGGAAAGTCCACATGGGAAAAGATCCCAATTATAACTTTCTATGTAGCACTCCGGAAAAACAGTCAAAGGGAGGCTCCGTGAGAAGCAGGATTACAAGGAATTTCTATTCTCTATATTTTTCTGCATTAAATTCATGTGACTTCAATAAGTTTAAGTGTTTCAGTTATAAGAAATAAAGGAAATGTTAAAGTAATCAAATCATAAAAGGCAAGTAAAAACTATTGTGCAAATACCATTATTCTGTACTTGGAATTGGGGTAAAAATCACTACATTAAATCACAAACGGATTGACAAATTTCATTAAAATGTAACAGTTCACATCAAAATTATGGAAGCCCCAAATCGATTATATAAGAACTGCCTGACAGGAAAGGCAGTACTGCAGGCTACACACACAGACACCAGAAACTACCAGGAGCAAGAATCCCACTGCCCCAAGACTAGGGGGCAATATCTGGAGATGGCATCAAAAAACTGATTTTAATGAAATCTATGTGTGTGGGGGGTGGGAGCAGTGTATTCAGTCCTGTCCGACTCTTTGCGACCCCACGGACTGTAGCCCGCCAGGCTCCTTTCCATGGAATTTTCCAGGCAAGAATACTGGAGTGGGTTGCCATTTCCTCCTTCTGGGGCTCTTCCTGACCCAGCGACCCAACCCACCTCTCTTTGGCGTCTCCTGCATAAGCAGGCAGATTCTTTACCACTAGCGCCACCTGGGAAGCCATTGCAACATGAAACGATTTTAAACGAAATGATTTAAGCAAAAGTCAAAATCAACCCACACAAAATGATGGGAAAATGCTCGTTTTAAAGATAGGATAATGATCCCTTGAGGAGCCATATTAGAGCTGGAGGCAAAAGGAAAAATTAGGAGTACCGATGTGGCTATTTCGTCCAATTTGGATTTTCCATCACGTTTGATTTCCCTGGTGGCTCAGAGGTTAAAGCGTCTGCCTGGAATGCAGGAGACCTGGGTTCGATCCCTGGGCCGGGAAGATCCCCTGGAGAAGGAAATGGCAACCTACTCCAGTACTCTTGCCTGGAGAATCCCATGGAGGGAAGAGCCTGGTGGGCTACAGTCCATAGGGTCGCAAAGAGTCGGACATGACTGAGCGACTTCACTTTCACTTTGATTTCCTTAAACGAGGCGTTAAGATATCATTTATCTTGATTATTGAGGGTTTTGATGCCCCTCCCCTAAATTTTGCGCCGGAGGCCAAGTAAATGCCTCAGTCTCTCACCCCAACCCTGTTCCTGCTAATAAAGACTGCCCGTGGGAGGGCAGGTTGAGTTAGACACGAAAGGACACAGGTCGGTGGGGACAGCTGCCCGAGGAGGGCAGTCAGGCAAGACTGTCCCGATTCTGTGGGCGCGCGACTCGGACAGTACCGAGCTCAAACCAGGCGGCCTGGGGCCTCTGCGCGAGGGTGTGGCGCCGCCCAGCTCTTTCCCCCGGTGGCTTTGCACAGCCGCGCAGTGCACACGAGAGTCAAGGGTCGCGGGCTACAGAGCAGTTAAGGTTCCGCTGGGCGTCACTGCGTGCTGAGCCCGCGAGCCGCACCTCTTCTCCCGCCGCCAGCCAGCGCATTATCACAGCGGGCGACCCCGTTCCCGCCTTCCTGCCCGCAAGCCCGGCCAATCATGGCGCCGCCCTTGTGCACGCTGACCAATGGGAGCGCCCCACCAGGCGGCGGGCCGGAGCCGCCGGCCGTTACCCGACGGGCCCTGCGGCTGCACGCGGAGCGCCACTTTTCTCTGAAGAGGTGCCCGGAACTGGAGGCTTCATGCGTGGCGGCGACAACAGCGCGGTTCTGAGGTGCGGCGGGCTGCTGCGGCTGGCCAGAGCGGAGGCCGGGGCTTGAACAGACGGGGAGCCGAAGCCTAGTTGAGGCGGGTCCCCGCCGAGGGTGCGTCCCCGCCCAGGGTTGCGCGGTGTGAGGAGGCAGTCGAGGGCTCCTCCGGCGGCCCCGAGGGGAAGCGGCTGGGGTCCGGGGGTGCCGCCGTGGGAGGCGGGGTTTGCGAGTCCGAGGGATGGCCTTGGAGTTCTAGAATCACCCAATTTTGTACCTTTGCATTCGGTTCCAAGTGAGTCCCCCAGCCTCGCTTCGCAGGCCCCGAGACAGGGTCTTGCACTCCCCGAAACAGGGACTTGCACTCCCAAAGCTCTTTTAGCGCCGAGTGGCGGGGCTGGACACTGATTTCTCCGGAAAAAGGTGAAAATTCACTCATGTGTTTATCGTTGTGACAAACACAAGCGGAGTCTCTAGAACGGGCGGGCGGGTACGGCGGCAAGCGAGATGCTGTCCAGAGCGAGAGGTGGACGCTGGACATTAACTAGTATCCGAAATACGGGGGTTGGACGGCAAAAGCGTGGGGGTGTTGTCCAGACTGACAACAGTTCCTGATGCTGTGTGAAGGGCCAGGAAAATTTCCCTAAGAAACGGTTACTGGGAGTGAGATCGGAAGGTTGAGCAAGAATTGTAGGTGGTTGGGGCCGGGGCACAGCAGAAGAATGCGCTTGGCGCAGCCTGTGTAAGTGTGTGTTTGTGTGAAACCCACAAGTGCCAAGGTGAAAGCGCTTGGCACAGCCTGTGTGAGGAAGTGTATGTGTAACCCACAAGTGCCAAGGTGAATGCGGGGCCCAGGCCTGTGGAGGGGCGTAGACGGTACTGAGATTTCAATCACTCTCCAAGGAATGATGCCAGTGTGTGGCTTGGCTTTAAGTAGGAGGGTGAACTAATTGGATCTGCATTTAAGAAAGATTATTCTGGCCGGGTAGAGGTTGTTGCCCAGATCCACGTTAAGAGTCAGCAGTCCCTGGACTAAAAGGCGTCAGGCTCTGGTAGGTCACTGACGGGACCTGGTATGGATGAGGGAAGTATCAAAGGAGAGCAATTTCTGGTTTGGTTCTGGGATTGAAAACACAGGAAGGAGGGAATGGTTTGGTAAATGAGAGCTGGGAGAGCAGAATAAAAAGGAGTCTATGCCTAGGAGTGGAATTGCTGGATCATGTAGTTATTCTTTTTTTTTTTTTTAAAGAACTGCCAGATTGTTTTCCAGAATGGCTGTACCATTTTACATTCTCACCAGCAATGTAAGAGGGTTCCAGTTTCTCCATTTCCTTGCCTGTGTGTGTGTGTGGACTCAGTTCTGTCCACTCTTGTATCCCATGGACTGTAGCCTGCCAGGCTCCTCTGTCCATGGGATTGTCCAGGCAAGAATATTGGAGTGGGTTGCCATTTCCTTCTCCAGGGGATCTTCCTGACCCAGGGATCAAATCTGCCTTGGATTGGCAGGTGATTTTTTACCACTGAGCCATCTGAGAAGCCCCATTCCTTGCCAATTCTTTCTCTCTCTTTTTTTTAATAGCCACCCTAGTAGGTGTAAAGTTATCTTATTGTGGTTTTGATTTGCCTTTCCCTAATGCATGGTGGTGGCTCAGGCTGTAAAGAATCTGCCTGCAATGCAGGAAACACAGGTTTGATCCCTGGGTTAGGAAGATCCCCTGGAGAAGGAAATGGCAACCCACTCCAATATTCTTGCCTGGACAATCCCATGGACAGAGGAGCCTGGTGGGCTACAGTCCAGGGGGTTGCAAAGAGTCAGACACGACTGAGTTACTAACACTTTTACTTCAATGCATGGTGAAAGATTGAGCATGCTTTCATATGTTTATTAACCACTTGTAAATCTTTGGAGAAATGTTTATTCACATCCTCTAATCATTCTAAAAATTGGGTCGTGTGTCTTTTAGTTAGACCTGTAAGAGTTCTTTATATATTCTGGATGATAGACCCATATCAGATGTATGATTTACAAGTGTTTTTGTTATACTAGAATTTTTCCTTTTTTCAAAGTTCTTGCACTTGGATGTCTGTTAACATTTAAGAATGAAACAAAACATTGAACGTAGAGCTGAGTGCAGAATCAGATGTGAATGAGAATCCAGCTTGTAAAGACAGTAAAGAGATTTGCAAAATAAATGTTATTCTTGATAATTTTTTAACATACTTTTTAAAAAATTTAAAATATTACCCATATTAAGTAGAGGGCTTCCCAGGTGGTGCTAGTGGTAAAGACCCTGCCTGCCAATGCAGGAGATATAGGAGGCGTAAGAGTCGTGGAATCGATTCCTGGGTCGGGAAGATTCCCTGGAGGAGGAAATGGCAACCCACACCAGTATTCTTGCCTGGAGAATCCCATGGACAGAGGAGCCAGGTGGGCCACAGTCCATGAGGTCTCACAGAGTCAGATACCACTGAAGCAACTGAACACACACTATATTAAGTAGTGGGTTGTTTATGAATAAATTTTAAGTATTTGAAATTTTGAAAGTTTTTGTTTTACTCTATAATATGATAAGTGTTAATAAATATTACCCACATAAACAAATACTCCTTGGGATTGTCAATACTTTTTAATAATGTGAACAATTCCTGAGAATGCAAAGTAGGAAAAGAAATCACTTTTCTTTTTAATGTTAATTATTTTGATAAACTGGCATTCTTTACATCTACTCTTTATTTTAAATATTTACCTGGCGTTCTTAGAGTGTTTACTGACTTAATTAAAATCCCTTAAGCCAGGAATTATAAACCTTCTGCTTTTAAATGTAATATAGAAGTTCATAAATCCTTTAATTATATGTGTATGTATGTGCATTTTCTCAAAATTTATCAAATCTACAGAAAGTCTGTAACCCCAAAGTTTAACAACTGTTTCCTCAGTGTAGTGTTACCCCAGAAGAAGCTATAGAGATCATTTAGGGAAGAGTATTTTTAGTAGCGTATTTGGGATTCTTCCTCAAAAAGACCCAGCCTCCCCTTCATTTAAGGAGTTCTAGGTCTCTACTCTGACACAAGTCTGGGAATTGATTGAGGAGCCATGACTCTATTTGTATGATTCAGGTTAGAGTTTTGTTCACTTGACCTAGAACTTTTCTGCTTTTGGTAGCCTAATACATTTCTTTTTTGGTAGCCTAGTACATTTTCCAAATGTTCCTTGGAAATCCTAAAACAATATGTCTTATCTGTTTAAATAATGGGCTTCCAAGTTGGCTTACTGGTAGAGAATCCACCTGCCAATACAGGAGCTGCAGGAGACATGCATTTGATCCTTGGGTCGGGAAGATCTCCTAGGGGAGGAAGTGGCAACCCACTCCAGTATTCTTGCTTGGGAAATCCAATGGTCAGAGGAGCCTGGCGGGCTACAGTCCATGGGGGTCACAGAGTCAGAAACAACTGAGCGACTGATCATGCGTGCACGCACGATATTTAAATGATATAATCTTTTATTGTAGCTCTCTATTCATATCTTAAAAAAGTCATTCAAATGTCTTGATGTTTTGTTAGCCCTCTGATATTAGAATCTTTGACTATGATTACTATTCTGTCAAACTCTTGTTTTTCTAATAGTTTTTAAAATATATGCTGATTATCATAGTTCAATATTTATACCTCTTCTAGGATATACATCCTTGAGTGATGCAAGCCACTGCAGTGGTTGAGACAGCTTCTAATAAAGGCTACAACAATAATGGAAGAAAAATTCAGAAAGGTAAGAGGCCTTACCTTTGGTCAGCTTTATTCTGGACGGAGAGAAGTAATGAAATGTATAAAGTGACTTAGCAGCAGCAGCAGACTTAATATTAATAGTTCCCTCCTCAGTGTTGCTGTATGTTAAGCCTTCCTACCAGTAAGGTGAGATTCAGCATGTTTTTAACTTGACAGATCACTCAGGTGATTTCTGGCAAATGTGAGCAACCTAAACAGGATCTCTCAGGTAGATGGAAAATTTAAGAAATAGAAGTGAGCTAGAAGAGAGGATTTATGTCCAGCCAGGCTTTCAGGAACTACTGACAGGTACAGTTGCCTTCAGGGTAATAAGTGGAAAGTGGGCAGGTTGACCTCTGCTACCCAAGGAAAGATTTTTTTCTTTACATTGGTCTGAAATTTCTCTTTCTGTCATAAAGGTAGAAGAGAAAATAACAAGGGCATAAAAAGCAAGATGATTAAGCTGTAAGTGTTTATGAATACATGTAGTTTTAACTGTTAAGAGGACTTTATGATAAAATTCTTTTTCAGGTCAGAAGGGAAATAGTGAATTTTTCAGCAAATAGTAACCTTAGTCATTCTACTTAGTCAGCTGGGGCTCTTAATAGCACAATACCATTGAGGTGCCTTTAACAATAGGTACTTATTTTTTCACACTTCTGGAAGCTGGAAGTCCAAATCAGAGTGTCAGCATGATCAGATCTGATAAGGGCTTTGTATCAGTGGATGACCACCTTCTTGCAGTGTCCTCACATGGTGGAGAGAAAAAGAAAGCAGCTGTCTGCTGTCTCTTCTCTCATATGTGCACTTATCCCATTTTGAGGGTCATGACCTCATCTAGCCTAGTTACCTCCCAATGTTCCATCTCTACATAGGAAGTTAGGGCTTAAACACATATGAAATTGAGGAAAACATAATTCAGTCCATAGTAGCAATTACTTAAGGATATTTGTCATGAATAATATAAGAAGTATTCCTCCATTGGGAAGAGCTTGGGCCAGACTATATCTAAGGTCTTATGTTTAAATTCTGTGATGTTGCTAACATTTTATCTTTTTTTTTAATCAGATGAGCCTTCTCAGCATAAGAAAGAAAATTTGTTATCTCCTAACGGTTGTAAAGAAGCCAAATTGACTTTTCTTAGTGATTACTGTGATTCCTTGGCATTAGAAAAAAGAGCTAATGATAAAGAAATCAGCAATATTGATAAAATAGATTTATTGGAGCCATCTTTTACTATGAGTCCAGATACTAACATAGAGAGTGCTCACTCTCAGTCAAGTGAATTTGAAGACAGTATTGACTATGCTTTCCTGAATGAAACCTACACTATACTTTATTCAGAGTCAAAACTAAAGAGTGAAAGTCTTATTCATTTAAATTCAGAGTTAGATTCTGAAATGCAGAAGAGAGAAGAGGTGTTTTTTGATATTTTGGAACATCAAGGTAATAAGACTACTGACTTGGAAAGAATCTATAAGATTTCATATGATGATTATAAAAAAACTGCTGAAGATGTGCAAAAGCCTGATGTAGATGAAGACTCACAGCAGGAATATCACAGTGCAGAAGAACAAGAGTGTATAAATAACCATTTATCATTTGACCAGGCAAAAACATTAGGCATACCTAATCTGGAAGTTTTGCGATTAAGAAATTCAGGCTGTGAAGTGAAATGTGCTATCAATCTAGAAGACAATCGTGTTAAATTAGAAAGTAATTCCAGCATCTCTTTAGATTCAGTTGATGTTTATGGACGAGAAGATTCACCTCATGTCTCCAGATTTCAGAATTCTGGTATGTTAAGAGCATTTAATGAACCTAAATATGGAAAGCGTAAGGAACAAAGGAATAGTTCAATGCTTCACACAATATTGGATGAAACTGTACTCAGGAGTAGTCATCTTGAACACAAGGAATCTCAATCTAAGGGTTTCTTAAACCCTCAAAAAGCATTAAAAACTAAAATTTATACTCACAAAATGAACCCTCAATTAACTGAAAGTAAAGATTCTATTGGAAATGTAATTGTTGAGGACAAAATGTTACAGCACCTTGACAATCCAGGCACATTGCCTCAGGACAAAAATTTAGAGACATTACTGCAGCCTTGTAAAGATTGTCAGACTTCCTCTGTTTTTGATGATTCAGTAATTTCTGCCTGTGGGTATTCACATTATGAAAGCCTACAAAGCACCTCTAACCTAGCCTTGGATGTTTCTATTACTCTACCAAGGTCTGCAATCAGAGAGAATCAGACAGTAGAAGAAAGTGGCTCCCTAAAAGTTGCTAATGGCAAAACCATCAGTAAAGCACACTTTCACAATATGGAAGGACCGTGTCCCAAATCAGTGACAGATGCAGCAGGTTGTACAGTCACAATTGATCAGACGGTGGATGTTAGCACTGATTATAGGGCTTGTTTCACAGAAAGCAGAGCGACAAGTGCAAGATCTTCTGTAGTATCCACATCAAGCAACACAGAGATAACAATGATGAATAAAAAACGGCCTAGTGAATGGCAAAGTGAGAAACGAAGAAGTGTGGCTTGTAACACAGATTGGTCATACATTCAAGATACTGAAGATCCACAGATGGCTATGACAAAAGGGCCCGCAGGGAAATTTCTCTCTGTTGACGATTTAAAACCTAATGGAAATGTCCTAAATAAGGTAAAATCAATATGATTAATAATAAAAATGTATATTTAGACTTTATAAAAGTACTGTATGCTAATGTAAACGTTTTGGTTTATTGATTTATATCAGGGATTTCTGAGGCTTTGGTGAGAAAATGCTGGATGAAGGGAAAAGGTGACTAGATTGTTACCAACTCTGTTCTTCTCTGGGGGCAGTTATTACCACAAAATCAGTTAGAGGTTGGATTTTACATCTTAACAAATAACAATGTGTATTGTTTGTCATATATGTCTAATTTTATTTTAAATAATGTTTTCAGGATTCCCTGGAGTTAAAAACATCTGAGTTCACAGACTTAAAGAAACATTCTGAAAGGTAAGTTAAATGTATATACTTCCAGATTGTTGTTGTTCAGTCACTGAATTGTGTCTGACTCTTTGCAACCCCATGAACTGCAGCACGCCAGGCTTCCTTCCTTCACTTATCTCCCAGAGTTTGCTCAAACTCGTGTCCATTGTGTCGGTGATGCCATGCAACCATCTCATCCTCCGTCGCCCCCTTCTCTTGCCCTCATTCTTTGTCAGCATCAGGGTCTTTTCCAATGAGTCACCTCTTTGCGTCAGGTGGCCAAAGTATTGGAGCTTCAGGATCAGTCCTTCCAATGAATATATGCTTGCAGATACATCAGTTTAGGTCATCCACTCAGTTGTGTCCAACTCTTTGCAACCCCATGAACTGCAGCATGTCAGGTTTCCCTGTCCATCACCAACTCCTGGAGCTTGTTCAAACTCATACCCTTCAAGTTGGTGATGCCATCCAACCATCTCATCCTCTGTCGTCCCCTTCTCCTGCCTTCAATCTTTCCCAGCACCAGGGTCTTTTCCAGTGAGTCAGTTCTTCACATCAGGTGGCCCAAGACACACAGGAGGAAATAAAGTAGTAATTTGCTTTTTATGTAGGGTACTTTTCATGCTCAGTCGGTCAGTTGTATTTGACTCTATGACCCCATGGACTGTAGCCCATGGAATTTTCCAGGCAAGAATACTGGAGCAGGTTTCCATTTCCTACTCCAGGGGATCTTCCCGACCCAAGGATTGAACCTGTGACTCTTTCATTGGCAGGCAGATTCTTTACCACTGTGCCACTTGGAAAGCCCAAAGGGTACTTAACCATATAGAATGATAGCTGAGAAGGATCCCAAGAGATCATCCGTTTCAACCATTTGTCTTGAAACACATAAATATTAGAATAATATAGAATATTAAAGCTTTTCACTTACTGAAATTTAAATCTAATTCCTTCAGAAAGGTAATGTCATCTTTGTTTATCCAACCCAGACTCACACTGATTTAATTACTTTGTTTTCTTTCATTGGATCCCCTGTAGACCAAAACAAGGTAGCACATTTGTATAAAAAAATCATATATTGGATAAATAAATACTTGTACTGGAGTATTTTAGTCTTGATTTTAATTCAGTGTATAATTTACTTTGCATTCATGGAGAACTAGGTGGTGGGGAAGAGGAGAGAAAATGGGAGGTCTCAGAAGTCAAATAGTTTTCATACTCTGAGGCCATTTACTTTTTCCTTCATTTATCCTTATTCTCCTAATGAGTTTAATCTGGTGTCCAGTCCTATACAATTAAACAGTTGGTTTCAAGAGACAGAAGTATTTGAGAACAGTTAGAAGTGGCAGCTAGTAGGAAGGGAAAAGCTATTAACATTCAAAAGAAGTAGTGATTTTTTAGCTTTTTGATATGATAACAGCAAAATATTTACTTATAATAACACAAGCTTTATTATTTTAAAATGTAAATTATATTTTCTGTTTAAATGGTAATATATAAAAACCATTCCTCCAGAATATTTATAACTTTTAAAAACCAGTGCTTGATTTAAGTTGAAAATCTGTTAATTCTAGATATCTCTTAGTACTTTATTTTAGAATTTTTTTCTTGGTTAAAAAAAGAAGTATGAATTTGAGAATTATTTACTCTCTCAACTTCTTAAAAGAATATATGTAGCTTTGACTCTTGACATCCTTGTTTTAAATCAATTTCTTTTTTTTTTCTTTTTGTGCTCCTTGCATCCAGGAAATAAATAGTTTTATTTCATAATCGGGGCATAGTTTGAGCAAAGGGGATTTGGAATGAAGGTTAGAAAGGAAGGGCAAACATTTTTAAAAGTTCTAGTTCAAGCTAGAGCATAGTTTAATGATCTTTTCCTTTAAGTTTCTTTTTTTCTTTCTTTTTTTTTATGATTAGAAATAAATTCTTTTTTTTTTTTGGTTTTGGCATACATTGACATGAATCCGCCACGGGTGTACAAATCAATTTCTTTAGTGGAAATTGATTTAAAGTTAACAGAGAAATGTTAGAAATTTAAAACCTGTTTCTGGAGGCTTTCTTTGTCATTAACACAGAAAAATATTTGGAATCTTACCTAATCCCAATTTTTTATTTCAAAGGGAATCTCAGCTTCCTAAAGAGGTAGAGAAGAATTTGCCATCGAAGTGCTGTCAGCAGATAATGCAGAGAGCCATCCAAGCCGAGTCGCATCTCTTAAATGTTCACTATCAGCTGTGCCGTCGCCATTGCAGTGACATTTACAGACTTGTGATGGAAGATAGGGGAGGACTGAACAGGTGACTGTTAGGGCTGTTTTGTTTATTACCTGTTCTTTAAATTGAAGTATAGTTGATTTATAATATACGTTTCAGGGACATATCATAGTGATTCACAATTTTTAAAGATTATACTTCATTTATAGTTATAGGTGATTGTTAATTTTAAATCTGTATCTTCCTAGAGACCTATCATTATAAATTTACTCTAGAAAATTTCTTTAGTTTTCATTTTTGAAAGGCAAAAAGAGGATAGATTGTAACTGAGTTTTTAACTAGCCTAAGGGTAATTAGAATGTAGTATATTTTAATTTCATGGACAGGCAACAGTGCATGTTGGGATAATGGATCCAGTAAAAAGACAGATTCAGTGTTTATAAAGTCCAAATATGGATGAAGTCAGTTGGAGTGATTTTTATGACATTCTACCACATTCTTTCTGGCTTATTTGTATACTGAGGTTTGCTTTTACTGCCCCAAGAAAAGCATATCTTCTGTGATTCATTTTCTGTTATTAAACATTAAAAAAAATTTTTAGAGATCTATTAGAGTTAGAAGTAAATGTATATAGATGTGTAATTTGATATTAGTTTTAAATGGATGGCTTGGGCCTAAATAATTTAGTTTTGTAAACTTAACTTTTGAACAGGAATTTATCAAGTAATTCTACTAAGAAGGAATTAGGATCAGCACTACTGTCGGTTTTAGGAGACTTAAAAGTTAGGTACATGAATTTGAAAGAAAAGATAAACAAGGGTATACCACTAGAAGAACTGCCTCCTTTGTCAATAGAATCAAGATTATTATCCGCCTTCTCTACTTTTACTTCCAGGGTATGTATTTATGTTTTACAAATAAAATTTTTACTTCGTTTGGACAGGAAACACTTTAAAAGCTTTTTCTTCCCTTCTTTCTCTTTGCAGCTAATGAAAGAGTCACATATGTAAGTTATGTATTCATCTAGTTTGAAATTTATTAAATTTT
Source organism: Neotragus pygmaeus (assembly GCA_006410875.1). NCBI lineage: Eukaryota > Metazoa > Chordata > Mammalia > Artiodactyla > Bovidae > Neotragus > Neotragus pygmaeus. The sequence goes on along the minus strand of SJYV01043454.1, from coordinate 45,829 downwards.
AAAAATTGGTTAATTCAATTAACTTTGTTTTGTTTTATTCTGTATTCAGAATATTGATAAATGCTTTAGGTGAAATGTTAATCTGTTTAGCTTTTCAGGAGCAGATTCTGAACTAGATAATCAAAGTACACATGATGATGGTTCTTCCAGCCTAAAGAAGACACTCTCTCAAGTGAGATTTTTTTTTCCTAAGTAGTTCATCAAGTATAAGTCTTTAATTTTACGGCTTGCACAAACTCATTTTTAGGAACTCTCACATCCTTGTCACTCAGCTGGCTTGCTTTGGGGCCTCCCTGGTGGCTCAGATAGTAAAGAATCATACTACCATTTGAGCACTGTGGCTGATTAGAAGGAACATAGTGTCCTGACCAAATGGATGTCAGTAGCATATGTTGAGTAAGATGACCACACAGATTGTCATCAAATCAGGAGACTTTGAGGATGAAAAGTAGTGATTTAATAATTCACCATGACAGTTAATATAAAGCCTGAGTGCCTCTGGCAGACCATAGTTTATGGTCCCCATCATGCTGATCCAGTGTAGTGAAAACTCATAGCTACGCCTTTATCTCATGAGGTAGTATAATATCCAGTTCATTTCAGATGGAGCAAAGTTTCATTGCTTCTTTGCTAAAATGATGAAAATAGTTTTTAATGCCTTTCATAGGTTTTCTTAATTGATGTTTGTCAGATGACAGTCTGTGTAAGAGTACTTTGAAAACTGAAGTGATAGAGAAACATGAGTTATATTCACTATCAACAGAGTAAGACAACCGAAGTTTGTTTCTGCTTTCTGACTTTGGTCTTAACCCTGTGGTTATATTATTATTTGGGTAGTTATAAATGGTAAGATGCATCCCAAAGCCAGAAGTGAAATAAATACTTCATTGGTTTATATTCCTTTCTGTTAAGATACATGATTAAAAATAAATTAGCAAATTAGTAATTCCATCATTCTGTTCTTTAAAAAAAGAAAGTCTCAATTATCCACAAAGAATTAACAGGTCTAAAATCAGATTTTTATAACTTACATAGTTGGCTTAAACAACTTGTCCATTTAATGTTATATGATGTTCTAGAGAGGTTTTGGTTTTCATCATTATAAAGGTAGCAATGGTGTAACCTGCTTATTTGGGCAGAACAATCTTTAAAAGTACAAGATGCAGATATAACATATTTATAACCTTAATTTTGATTCTGAAACAATATCTTCTTTAAGTTAGGATTACTTTTTAATACCTGTCTCATTAAGTTACGCATGGAAGTATGCAGTGTTTCTAAATTTCAGCTACTTATATACCTCTTCATAATTTTTCTTAGTCTTGTATTACCTATAATGTTATTTGCTTTGTATTTTTTTAAATGATTCTCCTTTTTTTTAAAAAAAAGTATATGTGAAGAGTAACTTATGTGTGGGAAAGAAATATTAGACTCCCCATAAATAAAAGGTATAAATAAGCACATATTAGACATATGACTTAAATGTTAATGTGAAAAATACTTACATGTATACCTCTAAAAATCTTCTCAGGCACTTCCAGTGTGTGAATGTCACACTTTGCTAAATAATGATGGTGTTCGCATACAGGGGCTTCCCTGGTGGCTCAGTCAGTAAAGGATCCGCTTGCAGTGCAAGAGACCACCTGCAATGCAGGAGGCCTGGGTTCGATCCCTGGGTCAGGAAGCTCCCCCGGAGAAGGAAATGGCAACTCATTCCAGTACACTTGCCTGGAAAATCCCATGGACAGAGGAGCCTGGGAGGCTGCAGTTCATGGGGTCGCAAGAGTCGAGCACAACGTAGAGACTAAACCACTACCGCCTCACATACAGTCACTGTATAGCTAGTTTCAAATCATAATTCTCATGTGTGACAGACATAACACTAAATAAACAGATTACTTAGGTTCAGTTTGCTCATCTGTAAACTGGGTTGGTAATGATTTTGTCTCATAGCCTTTGCTATTGTGAGGGATAAATAATGCCAGTAAAGCGTACCTGCCACATAGTAAGAGTGCATAATAACTGTTAGTCCTTGTTTATTATTTTTGTTCTTGTTATTAATCCTTAGACATCTCTGTTACTTGACAATGGTCATCCTAAACAAGATAAATCACCCGAAGAGGGTGGTTTAAAAAATGGTGATATAGATGTAGACTTGAGTCAACTAAAACTTGATGATAAAGGTTAGTATAAAAATATTTGTCTTGTATTATTGCCAGAAAGTAAATAACAAAATTTAAAATATCCCTTCTGCCCATCTATTAAGTTAAACTTTTTAATTAACTGAATGACACAATTCTGATTATGAATGTTAAGTATGTTCTTATTACATCTGCTTGATACCTTTAAAGTTACTTAATATATCTGATAATGCCAAATAATAATACACATTTTTTCTTCTGGTTCATGTTTTCCAATTCAAAAAATTGTTTCTTCCGTCCAGTTTATATCTCTGTAAACTGTGTGGTTTTTCTTTTTTTTTTAGTTTTCTCTATGAAAAGATTATGATCATTCTAGGAAGATCATTGATTCAGTTTTTAATGAAATAAAGATCTGTAGCACTGCTTAACCCCTTATTACAGATGTTTACTATTATTCTATCTATAAAGATGTTTCTTTTTTAGTAAAGGATAATTAAAAGTCAGAAAAATACAGAAATTTTCTGGTTGTCCAGTGGTTAAAAACCTGCCTGCCACTGCTGGGGACAGAGGCTTGCTCCCGGGTCTGGGAGGATCCCATGTGCCGCGGAGCAGCTGAACCTGTGTGCCTCAGCCACCAAGAACCAAGCTCTAGAGCCCGTGCACCACGGCAGGAGCCACCACAGTGAGGAGCTCGATCACCGCGGCGAGGAGGAGCCCTGCCCACTGCAGCTGGAAAAGCCCACTTGCAGCAACAGGCGCCCAGTACAGCCAAACATAAATGAATGATTCTTTTTTTTAATCAGGAAATAAGACTTTTAATAAGCTAGGAATCTGTGTTAATTAAAACTGGAGGCAGATCATACAGATACCATCTCAATGTTAAATGTTGTACATAACTCATTGTTAATTCTGTTCAATTTCTCAGACTGCAAAAATTACCGAGAAGTAAGTGAAGACTGGTTTGATGCTAAAGAGAACCTGACCAGAGCAGATTTCTCAGGAATACAAGAAAATCAGATAGAACAAGACAAAGGGGACCCGAAGTTTACCCTCGGTTGGTTCTTAAAAGTTTACTAAGAAACCCTAACCTAGCTCATTCATAAAATAGTGCTTGCTTTTTCTGTATTATTTGGGTGGGTGGTGGCGGGATAGGGGTGGTGTGTGTGTGCTGTACTGTTTTAACATTTTATTCCCATTTGCTTTCCCACGTCAATAACTTAGTCTGCTTCAAGAATGTGTTCATCTTTAGATGGCATTTAATTGCTCATGGAGGTTGGAATTTACTCTGGTATCTGAGATTACTGCCCCTCTGTTATTTCTAATGATATGCTATTTTCTCCTGTTTCTTTTATATATTTCTATGGATTTTTGTTTTATTCAACATAATAGGATACTTTTATTTTTTCCCTGGTTGATATATGATGTTTAAGATTTTTAAGCAAAATATAAAAGGTAAAATTATCTGAAGTGTCTCTAACCTGCAATAACTACTAATATTCATTACCATTCTTCAATGTGTTTCTTTATACTTATGTTTAATATACATATATAGTTTAAAAGAAATGGCATCATATTGTCTAGTTTTATTGTAACTACTTTTTTCTTCCTTTGCATTATTTTTCTCTGTATCACTTATCAAATGCTGTGTAGTTTGCTTACTCGCTACTTTAACTGCCTTCCCACACTCAAAATATCAACTCAGTGAGGTTTTGTTTACTGCCTACACCCAGTGCCAGGTACAGCATTTTACCCGTGGGGTATTTTGTAGATATGCTAAACTTGTGAAGGTGAGGTGATGGGTACAATGTATGTCTCCTGATTCTTATTTACTGCCTTTTCTACTAATATTGTAGCTCCTTGCTCCCTCCACACCCCAATGTAAAATTATAAAGATAAGTAATTCATTCTCTCTATACATTCTAAACATTATACATTTTCTCTCTGTACGTTATAAACCAAAGAGATTATAACAAGTTAAATAAAGTAATTTAATGAAGAAGGTTAGGTGTTAATTGCCTAGATATGAAGGACTGTGCCTAAATTTCAGCACCACCACTTATTGGATTGGTGGCATAAACTCCAGACCTCGGTGTCCTTACCTGGAAAGTGGACACGGCAATGGTTGCAGCTTAACAGGGTGGCCGTGCGCATTGCAAGAGATGATGCACACCCAGTGTTAGCACATTGCACAAACATGGAGAGCACTCAAGAGGCGTTATACTACTAGTAATACTTAATGAAAAAAATAAAACTTACAAATACCCTATTTCATAATAAAATGTAAATAGAACCACTCAAAGAATTTATTCCTCAGATATTTATTGTTTGCCCTCTATGCGCCAGGTTTAGATTTTGGTGGTACCTTGAAAGAATCTCAGTTCACTAAATTCTTTTTTATTTCAGACCAGGTTTGCTTCAAAATAGAGATCATGAAAATATCATCTTAATAATTTTGAATTTTTTCATCAAGTAAAAAAAATCTAATTCTGATATTTATGGTTTTTAAAATAATACTAAGTCGTGTGTCCACCCTTTTTTTCTTACATGCAGTTACCATTAGCACAAGCAGTATACCTGCTGTTGATATTTTTGCCTGATTTAAAGGTTTCGTTGGTATGTTTTCCTAGCAAAGGAGAGTATGCAAAGAGAGCCCTCACCAGCATGCACACAGAGCACCCTGGGTGCATCCAGAATCCTAGATAGCACTCTCTGAACCAGAGATAAATGGAGGATACTTTCTTTAGTGGTTGATGTAATTAATTAGATGTTATTGATCCATTTTTGAGCCATAAGGGACTAAATATCAACCAATCCAAACTCTTTATTTTTAACATGGTATCATTAAATCCCAGAAATTTTGAAACTATGCTTCAGGCTCTTAATCTTTAGCCTAGTAGTGATAGTTGCTAATAGCTTTATAATAATCTTTGTGGTGATAAAAAATGAAATCTTTAACAATTTTTACATTCTCTCTTTAAAATATTAATACAATAATGATTATGTTCTGCTGTATATCATGTTTATCTACAAGCAGAAATAAAGAATGTGGAGCCCTTACGAAGAGATAAAGGTTACTTGATGCACGTTGGTGGCCTCTGCCCTTCAGTGTCTGAGGTATGCCAGGGTTTAATTTTTTAAGCTGCACTTTAAGATCTATCAATGTTCATATTTTGATTGTTCTGCCTTTCACAAAATTTTATTTATCTTCTTTTAGGCTGATTTAAGGTCTTATTTCCAGAAATATGAGATTTCTGACATTTCAATTTATGATTCTTCTCCTAATTACAGGTATGTTTCCCAAATTCAACAAGTGTACCTTTGCTGGGTATCTGCTGTGTGTAGGTCTAATTAGGGGCTTGCTCTGTACTAAATGTCAACCACTTTGGTGATTAAGCCAGGAGTTTTGCAGCCCAGAATAGGAAATGTCAACCCATTCCGGTATTCTTGCCTGGAGAATTCCATGGACAGAGGAGCCTGGTGGGCTACATACAGTCCATGGGGTCGCAAAGAGTCAGACACGACTGAGCGACTTCACTTTCACAACTGAATATAATTTTCTGAGTGCCCATTACATGTCAGGCTTTATTTCTAAAGGCTACTTATTTTCCTCATAACAGTTTCACAGCAATGCTATGTAGGTATCATCATTATCCTCACTTTATCGATGAAGAGTCTGAGATACAGAAAGGTTAAGTAACTTGACCAAACTTATTCATCAAGTTGCTGATGGAGCTGGGGAGTCCAAGCCATCTAACTGTAGAGCCTGTTCTCTTAACTAATGTACTCTACTGCCCCCATGAAATGGTATGAAACAAGGCAACTGCAGAAAACTCAGAAAGTCTCCTACATCTCGTTAGTAACATGTTAAGAAGTATAATGAAAGAAAGACTTGATGAAGAACAGTAGCAGTTAATGACTGCAGCTATCTGTCAATGTGTATTCCTCCTCTGGGCTAAAAAAGTGTTAGGATTAGAATCCTCCGTCCGTGGGATTCTCCAGGCAAGAGTACTGGAGTGGATTGCCATTTCCTTCTCCAGGAGATCTTCCCAACCCAGGGACTGAACCCAGGTCTCCTGCATTGCAGGCAGATGCTTTACCATCTGAGCCACCAGGAAAGACTCTTATTATTTTTTATTTTAATTACTTTTCAGTTGATACTTTATTTTTTAGGTAGATGGCTATATTATCTACAGATAGTCATTTCTAATACATATGTTGCTACTTCCTTTTTTGTGATATCATCAGAGCATTCAAAAGTACCAAATAAGAATGGTGATAGCTTAATGGAAATGCCTTTACTGTTTTATCACAAAAATATAGCTTTTTATTTCAGATATGAAAAATTAAAATATATTTTAAAAGGATCCAATTTGTAATTGGGTTGACATTTATTAAAAGTTTCATTTTGTCTTAAATGTATAGACTTGAAGATCATATGCTTTTTTTGACCCATTAATATGTTAATATATTTCAGTATATTAAAAGTGGTGTTGTGTTCCTAGGAGTATTATTACTGTTATACTTGATGTGAAAGATTCTTTTAGTGTCTTATTGAATCCTTTGAAAAAGAGAAACTATGTATTTTTATTCCTTGAAGTATTATACATTCTGTGTGAAAATTTAGGAAATATAATTAAATACAAAAATATAAGGAGGTTACAAAGATTTATCATGGTCCCATCTTTTGAAGACATCTGCCCTTCAGAGTTGATATGTTCTTCCATTTACACTGTCTAGAGCTGGCTCTTTCAGAAGGATGGCTCTTGCCCAGCCTTCTCACTTAAAAACTTAAAATTCTGGTTAGATTTTCCAGCTCTTTTTGGACTACATATTTTTTCAGTACAAGACCATAGGACATTCTCTTCTATTTTCTGCTAAATGTTTTGAAATTTTTCCTTTCACATTTAAGCCTTCAATGTATTCAATGTATCTTTCAGATACATGTATGTATATAGGGATTAATTTTAATTTTTTAATGTGGGTAACTAGTTGTCCTGAGAACACTAATCTGTGTAATAACTCTTATCATGTATTAGCTTTGTAAATGTTTTACATTAAATTTTTATATAAAATTAATAGATAATTCAGAAGAAATGCTTTTATTTCCCATCTTTGAGTTTTTTTTTTTTTTTAGTTGTCTTAAGTATTCTTCCTGATCCCAAGGTAAGCGTAGTGACTTTTGTTTTTAAGAGCAGTTATTCTTGTGAAAGATACATGCTAGCCAATAGTTACACAATGATGTTTAAGGCCATTTAAAGTCGTTAACAAGAACCTATTGGTTTTCTGCTTTTATATTTTAGATATGCATCTCTTGCTTTTAAAAAAAACAGTGATGCAAAGATGGCTGTGAAAGAAATGAATGGTATAGAAATAAAAGGGAAATCAGTAAATGTGCGGCTTGTCAAAACTCCTGGAGAATATACATCACCACTTTCCTCCAAGAATGGAAATAAAGTTGGTTTCAGTAATTTGGAAAAAAGCACCAGCAAAGAAATCAGCTCACCCGCCTCTGTTTCTAGACTGCCCAGAACTCGGCCGAGACAGCTGGGGTCTGAACAAGACAGTGAGTTCTTCCCTTTTGACCAAAAGGTTAGTTTTCTTGATCAAGCCCTTAAATGGTCTTCTCGTATGCTGTATTTCAGTAAGTAGCTCTGTAGGACAGATAACTCCAGGACAGTGTCATGAAATGGGGATGAGGACATTAACCTGAGTAGTTCCTAACACTGACTCCCGACTAGGCTGCTTCTGTACAACTCCAGTTGCTCCTGGAGAAAACAGATCTTTGCAAACCTTGCTACAGAGAAACTCATTTCTCCTTAACTAGGCTCTTGGCCAATTCTGTGCAGTCTTTTTATCTCTTTATCTTGGACAGTATTACTCTGCAAGTGGCTACTTACACTTTCATCATTCTCTTTTTTTCACAGCTAACCTTATCTCATAATTATTAAAATCATAAAATATAGTCATTTTTGTTATGTGTGCTCTCCTTAGTTTTAAATGTTGACAGATTGCATTTATCGATTTTTTTAAAGAGTGTTTTTAGTGTTGTTTCTGCATTTCTACACATAAACCCCTGCATAACCCATGGTCACAAAGATTTTGAGTTCATTTTTATATGATACGTGAGATATAAATTGAGGATGCTTTTGGTTTGTGTTTTTGTTTTGTGTGTGGAATTGTTCTAGCATCATTGTTGAAAAGACTAACCAGTCTCCACTGAATTATCTTTGTGCCTTCATCAAAAATCAATTGACCATATTTGTGTGGATCTATTTCTAGAGTGTTCTCTTCTATCTCTTTCTCAAATTTTCCACCAGTACTACATATCTTGATTATTATAGCTTTCAGTGAGTCTTGAAATAAAGTAGAATTAGTCCTCCAACTTTATTCTTTTCCAGAATTGTTTGGGCTATTCCACTGTCTTCGCCCATAAATCTCATAATTCTGCTCGTCACTGTCTATTAAAAAATCCTACTTGGATTTTTACTGGAGTTAGTTGGACTCTACAGATCAGAGAAAATCCCTTTTTAATAAATGGATGAAAGGAAAACATATTTGCTGAATAAATGAATTGAGGTTTTTTTCCTTGAAAGTAAGATAAAGGGATCTCTTCTCCCTCTGTCCGTATCCCATCCTTTCCACTAATTCCTGGAGTTATCCCATTGTTTTTCTGTACCATTAGTGATTCTGTTTCTACTCACAGGCCCTTCTCCACTTAGAGTTATGCACAGCTCTTCCTAATCCTACCAACATTTCCACTTGACTTTTCATTCTTTTGACATGACCGTCCTTATTTGGTCTGTGTTTTTCCTGTCAAACCTCCCAAACAAATAGTTAAATCCAATGTCTGGGTTTCTTTAATTGTTCCTTTTCTTCATCCTAATAATCTGACTTCAGGCTCTTAAACTTTTATTTACAGTGCTCTTCCTGTAGTCACTAGTGACATTATTATTGGTCTTTCTCCCTATCTCCCTTCATTTTGACCATTTAGCCCATTTGATGCTGGTCATTCCTTTCTTTCGACTCTTTTCCATTCATCTCAGTGACACTCGGTGTTTAGCATGGGTTTTTTGGTGTGTAACGTGAATCCATAATAGGAAGGAAGGAAACAAACTACAGTGGGATACAGCGGGACTTGACCTGGAGCTTTGGAGCTCTGGCTCCTCCCTGCCCCTCACCTGGTCTCTTGCCTCTACATCCCTGTAAGTGCCTTTCTTTGCTTCTCTCTGCACACTGGCTTTCTCTGTCTGCTCATGACTTCTCTCACCCTCCAGGAGGCTTTATTTTCCATAATTCTGACTCTACAATATTTTTCAGTTCACGCTCCTGTCATCATTTGACTAACTCATTTGCTCTGTGTTCCAGTTCCACATTCTTTAGGCAGGGAATCTGATCCAGCCTGATTTGGGTGTTCATGGGTTCAGGGAATAACAGCACTCTTGGTCCTGTCAGCAGAGGCAGCAGGCTATGGAGCTGGTAGAGGGAACGTCATGTGTTGTAAACAGGGCATCGTGGACTGGGCCAGGAGTCTGCTGTCCTCTAGCCTATGGACAGGGCAGCTCTTGTTGCATCTTTGTTAAATTGTACTCTTATTTTTCTAGCAGCTTCCTGTCACCTTCATTCTCAGATTCTTAACATTTTTTCATTATATTCATTTATAAAATATTTATTGTCTATAACAAGAGGTAGAGAGTGACGATTAAGAAGAACAGATTCATAACCTGGCTTTACTACCTACTCATCATTGGCTAGGCAAGCTAGCCATGTCTGAGCATCCTTATTTTAAAATGGGGATAAGTGTTCCTGCCTCACGAATGTTGTGAGCTTTCAGTTCAGGTCAGTTCAGTTCAGTTCAGTTCAGTCGCTCAGTCGTGTCTGACTCTTTTCGACCCCATGAATTGATGCATGCCAGGCCTCCCTGTCCATCACAAACTCCTGGAGTTCACTCAAACTCACGTCCATTGAGTCCGTGATGCCATCCAGCCATCTCATCCACGGTTGTCCCCTCCTCCTGCCCCCAATCCCTCCCAGCATCAGAGTCTTTTCCAATGAGTCAACTCTTCCCATGAGGTGGCCAAAGTACTGGAGTTTCAGCTTTAGCATCAGTCCTTCCAAAGAACACCCAGGGCTGATCTCCTTCAGAATGGACTGGTTGGATCTCCTTGCAGTCCAAGGGACTCTCAAGAGTCTTCTCCAACACCACAGTTCAAAAGCATCATTTCTTCAGTGCTCAGCTTTCTGTATGGTCCAACTCTCACATCCATACATGACCACTGGAAAAACCACAGTCTTGACTAAACGGACCTTTGTTGGCAAAGTAATGTCTCTGCTTTTTAATATGCTTTCTACTGCTATTAAGTCACTTCAGTCGTGTCCGACTGTGCAACCCCATAGACGGCAGCCCACTAGGCTCCTCTGTCCCTGGGATTCTCCAGGCAAGAATACTAGAGTGGGTTGCCATTTCCTTCTCCAATGCATGAAAGTGAAAAGTGAAAGTGAAGTCACTCAGTCATGCCCGACTCTTAGCGACCCCATGGACTGCAGCCTAGCAGGCTCCTCTGTCCATGGGATTTTCCAGGCAAGAGTACTGGAGTGGGTTGCCATTGCTTTCTCCGGCTCTCTAGGTTGGTCATAACTTTCCTTCCAAGGAGTAAGCGTCTTTTAATTTCATGGCTGCAATCACCATCTGCAGTAATTTTGGAGCCCCCCAAAAATAAAGTCTGACACTGTTTCCCCATCTATTTCCCATGAAGTGATGGGACCAGATGCCATGATCTTCGTTTTCTGAATGTTGAGCTTTAAGCCAACTTTTTCACTGTCCTCTTTCACTTTGATCAAGAGGCTTTTTAGTTCCTCTTCACTTTCCACCATTAAATGAGTTTAATACAGAAAATTCCTCAGAACAATACCTGTCATGGAGCGTGTACTCAGTCAATAAGGAAATGGCAACCCACTCCAGTATTCTTGCCTGGAGAATCCCATGGACAGAGGCTACAGTCCATGGGTTTGCAAAGAGTCAGACACAATATTGAATAACACAACACACACTGTTATTTACTAGTAACTTGGCTTTCTTGGAAAACCCATTTTCTCTGAGGTTTCAACTGCTACCTAAACTATTATATCAGAATTATTTATTTATCAAATAGTATACCAACTGTGTATACTATTGTAGGCAGTGGGGAAGTAGCAATGAACAAAACGGACAAGAATCTGTGCTGTTAAAGAGCTTAAGGTGCTTCCCTGGTGCCTCAGACAGCAGAGCGTCTGCCTGCAATGCTAGAGACTCAGGTTCGATCCCTGGGTCGGGAAGATCCCCTGGAGAAGGAAATGGCAACCCGCTCCAGTATTCTTGCCTGGAGAATCCCATGGACAGAGGGGCCTGGTAGGCTACAGTCCATGGGGTCACAAAGAGTCAGACAGGACTGATCAACTTCACTTACTCAAAAAGCTTAAATCTAATGAAGGAGATAAGGAAATAGGCAAATGTTTAAAATATATAACATTCTGGTTTGGGAGATCTCATATTTTATGTATCTTACCTTGAATTTTCTTCTAGCTAGGAAAGTGCCAGCTCTTTCTTTGTTGAACTTTTATGGGCTGTACAGTGGTTTCATACAATTTATAGCCTACTTGCATTGTTGTTGTTGCTCAGTCACTAAGGCATGTCTGACTCTGCAACCCATGAATTGCAGCATGCCAGGCTTCCCTGTCCTTCAGTATCTCCCTGAGTTTTGTCAGACTCATGTCCGTTGAGTCAGTGATGCCATCCAAGCCTCTCATCCTCTGTTGCCCCCTTTTCATGCTCTCAATTTTTCCCAGCATCAGGGTCCTTTCCAGTGAATTGGCTCTATACATCAGGTGGCCAAAGTATTGGAGCTTCAGCTTCAGCATCAGTCTTTCCAATGAATAATCAGGGTTGATTTGATTTCCTTTGGGATGGACTGGTTGGATCTCCTTGCAGTCCAAGGGACTCTCAAGAGTCTTTTTTAGCACCACAGTTTGAAAGTGTCAAGTCTTCAGTGCTCAGCCTTCTTTATGATCCAGCTCTCACATCCATACATGACTACTGGAAAAAACCATAGCCTTGACTAGATGGACCTTTGTCTGCAAAATACCTAGGATTGACAAAGCTGTTCTTCCAAGGAGTAAACGACTTAATTTTGTGGCTGCAGTCACCATCCACATTGATTTTGGACCCAAGAAAATGAAATCTGATTCTGTTTCCACATTTTCCCCATCTGTTTGCCATGATGTACTAGGAACCAGAAGCCATGATCTTAGTTTTTTGAATGTGGAGTTGTAAGCCAGCTTTTTCACTCTTTCACCCTCATCCAGAGGCTCTTTAGTTCCTCTTTACTTTTTGCCATTAGGGTGGTGTCATCTGCATATCTGAGGTTGTTGATATTTCTCTGTGTAATCCTGATTCCAGCTTGCGATTCATCCAGCCCAACATTTTGCATGATGTACTCTGCATATAAGTTAAGTAAGTAGAGTGACAATATACAGCCTTGTCCTACTCCTTTCCCAAGTTTGAACCCCTGCCTGGTTCTCACTGTTTCTTCTTGTCCTGCATACAGGTTTCTCAGGAGGCAGATAAGGTGGTCTGGTATTCCCATCTCTTTAAGGATATTACACAGTTTGTTGTGATCCACACAGTCAAAGGCTTTAGCATAGTCAGTGAAGCAGAAGTAGATGATGTTTTAGATGGTTAATGGTAATTAATTGATCATTTTAATTTTGTCTCTTCAGGTTAATTATAAGATATATAACTGATGGTTCTATTTTATAGCACTAGTTTCCTCCCTGCCCAGCATGTTCTGGGCATATAGGTTGTTCATTAAATGTTTAGTAAATAAGACATAGATTGTAAGATATAAATATGTATATATACTTACCATGTAGACTAGCCTTTCTCTGTCAGGTTGGGTAAAAGAATTAAGCCTTCATACCCTAAGCCTAAGATATCCATTGTATGTAATGAATGAACCTCTCTCCTGTGCATCTAGAACTGGTTATGTCCTATCTTAGGGAAAATTGAGAAAATAGTTAACATTATTTTCTGAGTCCTATGGATCACATGCTGTTACGGCTGTTAGCCTTGAGAAAGGCTAATTTCAACATAGCCTATATACTTGCCATGTGTTTGGCATTTTTTAAAATAAGTGCCCTGAATACATCACATCTCAAGTAAGTCTACTTGGTAGAAAGAAAAAAAGATCTCGAAGTAGATGTTTTAGAAATTTTGATTTTACTATTTGTAACTTTTTAATTTAGAATAGGCTGAATTGCATCTGTAATCATCACTGAAATGATGATTACCCTAAAATGTTTATTTAGGGTGTAAAGAAGAATTGCAAACAGATTGAGTCTACTAAATTATTACCTGATACACCTATTCAGTTCATACCTCCAAAAACATTGAACCTGCGTAGTTTTACCAAGATCATAAAGAAGCTGGCTGAACTACATCCAGAAGTTAGCAGGTAATGACTTAACTGGCTTTAAAAGTTTGTATAAAAATAGAGTTCCTTTCAATAGCTTAGCCATATTTAGAACGTGCTACTTTGGAAAAGACAAATGCTCATGTATGTTTTCCTTTGGCATAGAGATCACATTATAGATGCTCTTCAGGAAGTAAGAGTAAATCATAAAGGTTTTCTGAATGGCTTATCTATTAATTCTATTGTGGAAATGACTTCCTCTGTTTTGGAAAACTCTGCTTCCAGTTAGGAATAAAAGAAGCAATAAGAGGTAAGTCAGTCATATCTTTCATATTTAAATAGTAAACATTTTAAGCTGTGGATTCCATTTCCTTTTCAAATAAAAATTATATTGAAAATAATAAGATAATATTACAAACTCTAAAAGAAGCATAGTGATTTGGTTCACAGTTAATGCAAAACTAGTTACCCCAAAATTAATTGACTTAAGCAACCTTTATCATCACCTAGTTTGCAGGTCAGAATTCAGGAATGGCATAGCTGGGTGTTTTTAGCTTAGTGACTCTCGTGATGTTGCATCAAGGTGCTGACATGGGCTGTGGTCATCATGAGGCTTGACTGAGACTGGAGGACCGCTCCTGAAACGGCTTCTTCCCATGGCTGTTGGCAGGGGCCTCTGTTTCTCACCACATGGGCCTTGCTGTAGGGCTGCTTGAGTGTCTTTACAGCATGGCATCTGGCTTCTTCAGAGCAAGAGCCATCAGACAGAGAGCAAGATGGAAGCTGCAGTGTCTTATGACCCCACCCTCAGGAGTCATACTCCATCATTTCTACCACATTCTGTCAGATGCAGGTCACTATGTGAATTCACACTCTTGAAGAAAGGTGTTTCAAAGAATTTGTGTATGTACTTTAAATTACCACATACAAACATAGAATCCCTGTTTATAAAATACTGGATGAGGCCTTGTTCCTATTTATAGCTGTCTGGATGAGTAAAGCCAACATTCCACAGCAAATAGTTAGAAAAGCTGAATAAATACAAAGACCGTGCCTGCTTGAAGACACGAGAGCTGTCAAGATACTATGAATTATTGGGCCAGGGTAAGAGAAAATTGGGGCTTCCCTGGTAGTTCAGTGGTAAAGAATTTGCCTGCCAATGCAGGAGGCATAGGTTCGATTCCTGAGTCAGGAGGATCCCTAGAGAAAGAAATGGCAACCCTCTCTGGTATTCTGGCCTGGGAAATCCCATGCACAAGGAGGCTTGGCATCCTGTAGTCCATGGGGTTGAAAAGAGTCAGACACAACTGAGTGACTGAACCGTAACAGCATGTGATAGATGGTTTGCAAAAACAACCACAATGATTCCCTTCCCCGTAACCATGCCCCCTTTGCAGTATGACTTGGAAGCTCCTCTGATCAAGAAGTGTGTCTTTTCCTACCACTTGAGTCTAGACTGACCTTTTCAGTTGCTTATGCCATTTCCAAGCCTAGCCCTCAAGAGACCTTGATCACTCACTCTGCTCTCTCCGAAATTTACTGCAGTCACAGAGGGATACCCAGGATGCCTGTTAGAGGACAAGAGACTATAGTCACCCCTCAGCATCCATGGGAGATTGGTTTCAGAAACCCCCACAGATACCAAAATTAGAGGTCACCCAAACCTCATATAAAATAGCATTATTCAGTCATCAAGTCATGTCCAGCTCTTTTGTGACCCCATGGACTGCAGCATGCTAGGTCTCCCTGTCCCTCACTGCCAGAGTGTGCCCAAGTTCATGTCCATTGAATCAGTGACGCCATCCAACCATTTCATCCCGTTGCCCTCTTCTCCTTATGCTTTTAATTTTTCCGAGCATCCCATAGAGTCAGCTGTTCATATCAGTGACCAAGGTCTTGGAGCTTCAACTTCAGCATCAGTCCTTCCATTGAGTATTCAGGGTTGGTTTCCTATAGGATTGACTGGTTTGCTCTCCTTGCTTTCCAAGGGACATACGTATAACCTACACACATCCTCCTGTATACTTTAGATCATCTCTAGATTATTTCTAATATGTAATACAATTGTAAATAACTATGAATAGTTGTAAATACAATATAAATGCTATAAATAGTTGCCAGAGCACAGTAGATTTCAAGTTTTGCTTTTTGGAGCCTCCTGGAATTTTTTTCAAATATTTTCAGTCCATTGTTGGTTGAATCTGCAAGTGCAGAACTCGAAAATACGCAAGGCCAGCTGTACATGGAGGCTAGCCGAGGCATTCCATCCTACATCCAGCTTCCCCTGAACATGTGACAGAACCTCGCACAGATCGGCAGATAACCTACCAACCTGGCAGCTGTCCATAGATGCATGGGGAGCCCAAGCAAGGGGAGCCGAATCACCCAGAGGAGTCTAGCCCATTGCTAGGGGAGCCCAAGCAAGGGGATCCGAATCACCCAGAGGAGTCTAGCCCATTGCTAACTGCAGAATCAGAGGCCAAACAGATGCTCACCGTTTTAAGCTATTAAGCTGTGAAAGTTATTTGTTGCACAGCAAAACTAATTAATTCAGATGTATTATGTTCAAGGAGACAGAAAACAGGGTTAAAAATTTTAGTGTAGAACTGGAAATATTTTAAAGGAAATTATATTAAAAACAGAATAACTTAGATGAATAATTCAATTAATAAGTTCTACAGCATATTAGACAATTGGAAAAGTCAGAAAAATTATGGAATGAAGCACAGAGATAAAGGGGTGAAAACACAGAAGAGAAGAAACAAACATATACCAAGAAAACCTCTAATAATTCGTGCAACTGGAATTTTAACCAAAAAATAAAAAGGGAGGAAATAGACACAATATTTGAAAACTTTAAATGATAAAACATATCAGAAATTTAGTTAAACTTTCAAATGCCAAGCAGGAAAGATAAAGAGACCTCAGAAAAAATGCCTGAATGTGATCCTGGTGACCAAAGTGCAAAGCTACTGAAAGTCAATCAAACCATTTAATGAGCCCCAAAGCTTTATGAATAAGGGGATAAGCAAGAGAAATTTTAAAAAGCGGCACACACCTGCACACCCAGACATAAACACATAGGAAAACTGAAAACAAAAAGAAACGCTATAAAGCAACTAGAGAAAAAAAAAAGTACAATTAAACTGACATCTGATTTTCAACAGAAGCTATCAAATAAGTCTACCAACCTAGGATTCTGTACTCACAAAAAGAGCCTTCAAGAGTAAATGAAATAAATTTATTTTTACTCAATTAAAAACTAAGATAATTTGTTACTTAGAAGACCCATTGTAGTAAAGAAAATACTAAAGTGTTTTCTAGAAAGAAGGAAACTTATTTCAAATGAAAGGTCAGAGATGCAGACAAATTGAAGAATAAAATGTATACTATATAAAACAATAATGTATTTTATAGGGTCTAATTAACATATGACACTAATAGCATGTAAGTGGAGAGAGAATTAAGTACTGCAACTGTTCTAAGCACCTCGTAACTTGGGAAGAGAATAAAATGTACTGTGTTGGCGATCCCCAGCACCACCCCCAAGAGCTAGAAGTAAAATCTAAGAATAGAGGAAAAGCCTCACACTGTTGTATATGGCATTGATTTCTTGGAT
Source organism: Neotragus pygmaeus (assembly GCA_006410875.1). NCBI lineage: Eukaryota > Metazoa > Chordata > Mammalia > Artiodactyla > Bovidae > Neotragus > Neotragus pygmaeus. The sequence goes on along the minus strand of SJYV01043454.1, from coordinate 28,625 downwards.
ATGACACCAGAAACACAGACAAGAAAAGATAGATAACCTGCATCAGAATTTAAACCTTTCATGCATCACTATCAGCGGTAAAAAAAAGGCACCCTACAGAACAGGAGGGAGTGTCTGTACATCATTTCTCTGACAAGGACTAACATCCAAAACATAATAAAGAACGCTTGCAACTCAATAACAGCCCAGTTTAAAAATGCACAAAGGATTTGAATAGACGTTTCTCTTTAGAAGATATGCAAATGGTCAATAAGCGTATGAAAGTAGGCTCATTATCACTAATCATTAGGGAAATGCAACCGAGACCACAATGGGGTATTCACTCCACACCCATTAGAATGACTGTTATCCTCCTGCCAAAACCAGAAGGTAACAAGTGTTGGTGAGGATGTGGAAAAATTGGAAACTTTGTGCATTGCTGATAGGAATGTAAAATAGTGCAGCCATTGTGGAAAATGGTATGACCATTCCTCCAAATTTTAAAATCGAATTATATGATCCAGTATTTCCACGTCTCAGTATTTACTGAGTTTAGTGATATGCCTAGTAGGGGGTAGAAATTAATGGCAAATAAGTATGAAAAGTGAAAGTGTTAGTCTCTCAGTTGTGTCCCACTCTTTGTGACCCCATGGACTGTTATAGCCCACCAGGCTCCTCTGTCCATGGAATTCTCCAGGCAGGAAGACTGAAGTGGGTTGCCATTCCCTTCTCTGGGGCATCTTCCTGACCCAGGGATCAAACCCAGGTCTCCTGCGTTGCCAGTGGATTCCTTACCGACTGAGCCACCAGGCAGGCATAGATAAGCGTATAAGTAAATATAGTATTAATTGATAAATGAGTTAGCTAACAATGATTGGTTTAGTAATAGGGTGTACTGATAACTATGTACTTTTACGGAAATTTGGATTTAGTGTAACATTTTATTGTTGGTTTCTTCCTTCTTTTCTTGACCTCTAGAATTTCCTTGGAAAGCATGAGTTCCTTTCTGCAGAGAATGTTCTCCAGCACTTAGGAAATAATTGTGGTAACAGCAAAACGATATAATTAAATAGCCTCGATAAATGGAGTTAGCTGTTTATAATATTCTGCTTTATATAGCCATCTCTTAAAATCTAGCAACTGTTGTTTCGACAATATACAGATCTCTATATACATTAAAAGATACTTTTTAATGTTTATAGACTTTGTATTTCAAACTTGTCACTTAGAGATTTGAAGCTGCCTGTTTTGGAGCAGAGACAAAAGTGGTGTCAATTTCAAAAATCTGCATTAAGTCAGTTTTTACAATATTGACCAATAGAAAGTATTATTTTATATGTGAAAAATATAATTTGCCTGAAGTTCTTAGTTTCAGTTTTCAGTTATCTTAAGACTCTTACATTGGACCATAGGATAACAGATAAACTGGATCTACAGATACTCATTTTGTACTGTATATGTTTTTAAGATTCCAAAATAATTACTGTTGTGATGCATTAATAGGTTTAGATGTATGTTCCCTGTTTTCACTAGGACCAGTGAACCTGTTTGTGCTCTGGGTAAACTGTTTACTTAAATGTAAAATGGTCACTGTATTGATTATGTTCATTTTGTAAGAAGTTCTGTTATATTAGGTTAGAGTGTACATTGGAACACTTTTCAAGACCTATTCTTTGGCTTTATCTGATAACAAATTCCTTTAATTGCTTACTTTTACAGGTAACATATTGTTTAGAGTTACTAATAATAGTAAGATGAACACTTAAATATGCATTTTCTTCAAATGTTTAAAATCTTTATAGCACTCAATATGTAGCTGGTATTGCTTGATTAAAAGTTACCTATTTAACATTTACATTTGGTGTATTATATTTAATAAAGGTAGAATCTATAGTAAACTTTAATACTTTCTGCATGTTTGATGGCATTCCAAGTGTAAATTAACCTACCAGTGTTTATATGAAATATACATGGACAGTAAGAGTACATATCAAACTATTGGGTTTCAAATTTTTTCTCTTCATGGAATTTTTGAGTTTATTTCATATATTAATTTATCTCGTTATTACCAGATCCACTCCATATGTTTACCAGAAATTGAGTTCCAGGATGTAGAAAGTAATAATAATGATTTAAAAGGACACTGTTAACTGAAACTTGAAAATCATCAGGTTAGTGAGTGATTCTTTCCTTTGGGCTGTACATCAAGTTAGTAGAATCCTAGCATTACGCAAATTGCTTCCTATAATGATTATGTACATTAAAAGGCTACATTCAAAGTAACCTTTTTGAATAAGGTTGAAACATGGATCAGATATTATTTTTAACATACTAGTGGCAGTGAGGAGTGTGAGTATGTGCTTGTGTGCTCATGTGCTCAGGCATGTCTGACTGTTTGTAACCCCACGACTGTAGCCCACCCAGCTCCTCTCTGTCCATGGAATTTTGTTTCTAAAAGGATTTAATGAAGTGGAATTCCCTTTTTAAATACATAGAGACCAAACTAATGAATTCATTTTGGGGGAAATATAGAAAGGATCACTTAAATTCTAACTTTGAGACTTTTTGGAATAAAGATGTCCTCTTCAAAACGTAAAGGAAAGATCAGACAACTTTTAGATCAACAGGTTTTTAACAATGACCATGTAAATTGATCCCTGTTATTAAACTTCCCAAGTAAAATGTAGAAACTAGAATAATTCATGAATCTTTAGAACTACAAGTGAAAAAGCAATATTTATTTTCTAAGATCTCTAATTTGATATTGGTTAATTATATAAAATTGTTAGAGAATTTTGAAGACTGGTCAGATTGTCCACGTTTGTAAATATCTTCAGCAAAGTTTCAGATAATTTCAATATGATTAATTGTTGCTCAGAATCATTGTTTATTTCATACTGTATTACTGAGTCACCAAAGAGTGCTTTAACTATATCAGCTATGATATACAGATAGTTATGTTTAGAGATAACCAGAGATCTAGAATGTTGTAAAATACCCTGAGACTATCCCAAAAGAAGTGGGAGTAAAAATTCTAAATTGGCTCTGCCTAATGCCAGTGTTAATTCTGGTCAAAAGAGATAATATGTGTAACTGAGAAGCTCAATATTTCAGGTAGTTTCTTTAAAAAAAAAAAAGTATTTCAGCCAGAGTTCTGTATATTTTGACTTAACTTCTTTTTCATTATTGATCAGTTACTTATTACAAAGTATCTATCTGGCATAACAGTAAAATGTTTAATACTGTTAGTGCTTGTGGTCAGTAAAGTAATGGCCCTCCAAACTGACCAGTCTTCATGCTCAAACCTGTGAATATGTCACATGGCAAAAGGGAGTTAAGGTTACAGAAGCAAGTAAGATTGCTAATCAGCTGACCTTTAGATGGGAAGATGATCCTGGATTATCTGGGCGGGCAGAAGAGAGGACCAGAGAAATGGCACCTTGAGAAGGGCTCTACCACTGTTACTGGCTTTGAAGATGGAGGAAGGTGGCTAGGAGCCCAGGGATTGCAAGTGGCTTCTGGAAGCTGGAGAGGGCTGGTCCACCTGAGCTACCAGCAGGAATGCAGCCCTGCGGACATCTTAATTTTAGCCTGGTGAAACCCATCTCCAACTTTTGACTTCTAGAAGTATAAGATGATAGATCTGTGTCGTTTAAGCCACCAAACGTATGGTAGTGTGTGACATCAGCAATAGAAAATGAATGCAACTATAAGGGTTATTTCTCAAGAGCTTCTGGGGACAATATGAGATTCCTGCCTGAATTTTGATTCTCGGGGACAAAGCAGTTATGAGCTGTGAGTATTAACCCCCTAGCTTTATTGTTCAGTCACTAAGTCATGTCTTTCTATTTGCCACCCCATGGACTGCAGCACCCCAGATTTCCCTGTGCTTCACTATCTCCTGGAATTTGCTCAAACTTGTGTCCATTAAGTCAATGATGCATCAAACCATCTCATCCTCTGTCATCACTTTCGCCTCCTGCCCTCAGCTTTCCCACCATCAGGGTCTTTTCCAGTGAGTTGGCTCTTCACATCAGGTCGCCAAAGGATTGGAGCTTCATCTTCAGCATCAGTCCTTCCAGTGAATATTCAGGATTGATTTCCTTTAGGATAGACTGTTTGATCTCCTTGCAGTCCAAGGAGCTCTTAGTGGTCTTCTCCAACACCACAGTTCAAAACCATAATTTCTTCAGTTTTCAGCCTTCTTTATGGTACAACTCTCACATCCATACATGACTACTAGAAAAACCATAGCTTTGACTAAGCTACCCGTGCAGGAGGGCCTAGAGGAGCTACTCCATGTTCAAGGTCAGGAGGGGCAGCTGTGTGGAGATACCCCTCGTCCAAGGTAAGGAGCAGCAGCTGCGCTTTGCTGGAGCAGCCGTGAAGAGATACCCCACGTCCAAGGTAAGGAAAACCCAAGTAAGATGCTAGGTATTGCAAGAGGGCATCAGAGGGCAGACACACTGAAACCATCCTCACAGAAAACTAGTCAATCTAATCACACTAGGACCACAGCCTTGTCTGCTGCTGCTGCTAAGTCACTTCAGTCGTGTCCGACTGTGCGACCCCAGAGACGGCAGCCCACCAGGCTCCCCCATCCCTGGGATTCTCCAGGCAAGAACACTGGAGTGGGTTGCCATTTCTTTCTCCAATGCACGAAAGTGAAAAGGGAAAGGGAAGTCGCTCAGTCATTCTGACCCTCAGCGACCCCACGGACTGCAGCCTTTCACGCTCCTCCATCCATGGGATTTTCCAGGCAAGAACACTGGAGTGGGGTGCCATCGCCTTCACAGCCTTGTCTAANCACGAAAGTGAAAAGGGAAAGGGAAGTCGCTCAGTCATTCTGACCCTCAGCGACCCCACGGACTGCAGCCTTTCACGCTCCTCCATCCATGGGATTTTCCAGGCAAGAGCACTGGAGTGGGGTGCCATCGCCTTCACAGCCTTGTCTAACTCTGAAATTAAGCCATGCCCTCTGGGGCCACCCAAGACGGATGGGACATGGTGGGTCTGACAGAATGTGGTCCACTGGAAAAAGGAATGGCAAACCACTTCAGTATTCTTGCCTTGAGAACCNGATGAGTGACTCCCCCAGCACCTCCTCCTCCGGTTCATGCCACGGTGTCAGTAGCACGGTGTGCCACTCGCTCGCGGGTCACCTCCAAGCGGCAAAGCATGCCTTCCAACAGGGATCAGAAAGTCCCAGAGCCGTCCACCCCAAGGACACTTCCCGCGCCCGCAGATGGGCTCCTCTGGTCTGTCTGTCTTCTGAAGCCGGGAGCAGCTCCACGCCCCACCGTGACCTGGGGACCCAGTGCCTCAGGGGAAACGGGCCAAATCTGTGCAGCTTTAAGTCTCTCCCCTCATTTCTGAGCGAGCGCAGCAGTCCTGGGGAGTGCCGCACTTTGTCACACTCCGTGCCCTTCAGGGCTGCTCCTAGGCCCTAGGACACCCGGAAACCCCCTCCTCCAGCTCCCAGCTGGCCAGGGACGGAACTGTGTCCCCCTCAAATTCACATGCTGACCCCCAGTGTGGCTGTATTTGGAGATGGAGGGACAGGCTGAGGGAGGTGATAATTAAGGTTAGATGAGGTCACAGGAGGGTCCATGGTCCCACAGGCCTGGGGTCCTCATCAGAAAACAAAGAGGCACCAGAGATTCATGCGTTCTCTCTCCCTCTTTCTCTCTTTCTCTCTCATACACACACCTGTGCATGTCTGGTTAGGAAGATGGGAGAACACTGTAAGATTTGCCAAAAAAAATAAAAAAATAAAAACCCACGTTACTTTTTGTTCTCTTCCCCTAATCTCAAAAAGCAGGTACAAAATAATTTAAAATGAGTGCTGTTTATTCACCTAGCCTCAAATCAACTCTTGGCAAATTTAAACGAGAAAAAGACAACAGGAAGGAAAAAATGGGTGATATTGTTAGAGATTCACGGTCAGGTAGGCATGAAGGTTCTGGTACAACTGTTCATTGCTGGAAGTTCCATCAGGATGGAGCAGCCTGAAGGAACAATTTGAAAGCAAATCCATTCTTCCATTATTTTCCCATCTGAGAGTGCAGCCTGTAACAAGTGAGGTTTTCTTCAATTTTAAGAGATAAAACTGCAGTCAATGAACACAAAGGATCACCTCAGCATCACTCCTCTGTGGCCCTTCTCTCCACAACAGAAGGGTGTTCCCGTGGCAGTGGGCATTGCTTTTATGTTAGTCCCAGTCTTCTGTTTGGAGAAGGAAATGGCAGCCCGCTGCAGTATTCTTGCCTGGGAAATCCTATGGACAGAGAAGCCTCTCAGGTTACAGTCACAAAGAGTCAGAGAGGGCTGAACGTGAATGCAAGATACGCGCTGATCCAGACATGCACCCTCTTACTGAGGAAGGCGCTTTTCATGAAGACTTCCTCAGAAGAGACTCTTTCTAGCCAAAAAGGAAAGGACTAGAAACACCATCAATGGACAAATAAATACGTACGGAGTGGAAGAACAAAGACTATCTTCCAAATAATTTCCAGTTTTCTTGCAAGTTTGTTTGGTGGGGGCAGGGGGTGGGGACTCACCCAGGAGACAGGAAATATGTGTCCTCTGCCAGGGAGACAGTAGTCTTTAGGGAGAGGAGAAGCGGATCCGCAGTGAGAGAAGCCATCATACTCACTAGGCTGGCTCTGAGGGAAAAGAGAAGAAAGAATGACTCACCAAATAACCAGTGTTGGTGAGGATGTGGAGGAATCGTTCAGTCGCTCAGTCTTGTCTGACTCTTTGCGACCCCATGGGCTGCAGCACACCAGGCTTCCCTGTCCTCCACTATTTCCCAGCGTTTGCTCACATGCGTGTCCATGGAGCCAGTGAGGCCATTGAACCACAAATTAGAACCCTCAGGTCTTGCTGATGAGATAAACTCCTTTGGCGGCTCCTGGAATATGTTGAACACAGAACCACCATGCAAGCCAGCAGCTCTGCTTCTAAAGTGTATACCTACTGCTACTGATGCTAAGTCGCTTCAGTCATGTCCGACTCTGTGCGACCCCATGGATGGCAGCTTACCAGGCTTCTCCGTC